>JAGWEN010001704.1:0-17874 GCA_018703685.1 Orius laevigatus
GGTATTTTAAATACTAATTTTGGGTCATATCTGACATAAGGAGACATAAAAATCATCGACAGCCATTTGAAAGTGGTTGAGAAGGGGTGGCAGACGGCCAGCGTCAGGCTGACGGTGGTTTGATTTCCACTTTAGTAAGCTTTACGGGAGAACGCCAAGTCCCAGCAAGTCCGGATTAGTCTCATTTTAAAGGTAATTTAATTACTAAGGACGAATACTAAGAGTCAAATTTCGCTATCGTTCATGGTTTGGAAGTGGTAAGGCTTTGAACTTTGAAAAATTTTCAATATTTTCACATTGTGTCATACATTTAGTGGTGCTACGGGAGAACGCTGAGTCCTAGCAAGTCCGGATTAGTCTCATTTTAAAGGTAATTTAATTGCTAAGGACGGATACAAAGAGTCAAATTTCGCTATCTTTTGTGGTTTGGAAGCAGTCAGCGATTTAGTGAAACGAGAAATTCGCGATCTAGACAAAGTAATTTATGTTTTTGTTGACCATTTCGAAACCATAAAAGATAGCGAAATTCGACTGTTAGTATTCCATCATTAGTAATTAAATTACCTTTAAAATGAGACTAATCCGGACTTGCTGGGACTTGGCGTTCTCCCGTAAAGCTTACTAAAGTGGAAATCAAACCACCGTCAGCCTGACGCTGGCCGTCTGCCACCCCTTCTCAACCACTTTCAAATGGCTGTCGATGATTTTTATGCCTTCTTATGTCAGATATGACCCAAAAATTAGTATTTAAAATACCATCTGTTTTTTGAAATTCTCAAACTTTGATAGGGCGTATCTCGATAAGCAGTAAGGTTACGGGAAAATTTATTAAGTTAAAAATTGTTGAAAATTGTATGCCCTACAATATTGAATAGAGTGTGTTTTGTCATAAAACGCTTAGTTTAGGACTTATAGGTAAAAAACCGAAAATCAGCTTGGTTTTTCGCCCCTCCTGAGGGTAGCACAGGTTTCTCGTGTTCGAAAAATTAAGAGAGTCATCCCACCATAGCCCCGAACAAACTGTAAAAGTGTCGTTAAGTCCCCAATTTTTTCCATGTTCAATGTACATATTGACTGGACTATTATGGGAGATTAGACTTTTTTTTTTGTCAACATCAACCCGTTTTTGGACAGTCAAACTTTCCGACTGCACTTGAGAGGTGCAAAAAAAAGGATCCCACAAAGTCGAGTTTTTGACCTTGTTGCCTTTCTGAACTCTGGTCAATTTATCTCAAATTTTGAAACTTTGTTGGGCCTAATCTGGCAACATTGCAATCCAACAAAGTTCTCCTTTTGACTTTATAGCCTTTTTGGGCAATTTATATCAAATTTTGCAACTTTGTTGGGCCTAACCTGGCAATGAGTAATCCCACAAAGTCGAAATTTTGACATGGTCTACCAAATGATCGGTTCCTTCAAAAAGGTTTAACAGGTCCCCATAGGAAATTCAATTCTCCACAACTTATGTCGTCGTATTTTCTATAAATTTTCTCGCAAAGCGAGTCGTTGAACCTCCTTGATTGAAAGATAATAGTTTCCCTTCGTAATTTTACCCCCTCGAGTCATTCAGCCTGAGAGAATTGTATTGTTTTTAATGTAAAACGACGTATTTAACTTTTCTTTTTTTTTCAACACCGTTTTAAATGGCCCATCAAGGAAGAGGGAAAAAAACGAATTTATTTTATAAAAGAAAACAATGAGGCCTCGAAATAGACCCCAGGCTTCCAAACTGGCGTCATTTTTAAAAGAAAAATATTCGAATCTTTTTTCACAACAATTTTCCGACCCACGCGTCTCTCATCAGCCCACGATAACAATTTTCCAGCATCAAAATTTTTCTTATTATTTCAAAGGTCAGAATTATCACAGTATGTATTAACAAAAATGTGAAAGTGAAACGTCGTTAATTAATTGAGATATAAGAAGTGAACGTTTAATGGGATGGCGATACATATGTTTTATTTATTAAAGGGAGAGTGAAAACGATTCCCTTTTTATTTTCACGTCAATTAGGGCTGATTTGAGTCTTTCAACTCCAAAAATGGATTAAATTATCGGTCCAACCGTTCTCGAGTTTCAGCGTTTTGAGCGACAATTTTCTTATTCTTCTTCTTTTTAAATAAATCCTTTATTTGACTTACTCCCTTTTCAGAATGCACGTAATCTTTACATTGTAAATTTAATTTTATACAATAGAATATCACTTTTTTTTACACATTTTAGCCCTTTTTGAGATATCCACTACATTAGGATCGGGTAGAATAAGAATGTTGGCAAACCTGCGATGCGGCATTTATCCGGTTCGAGCTCCGATTTGATTTTGGCTTCGGCGGAGACGACACGGCAAGCCGTCACGTGTCCCGAAGGTCCGAGCATCGACTTCGTTACACTAGAACACATGGAAACCGACTGGCGAGGGACAAGTGGCGGGCACCGATCGTAGTCGCGTGCTCGCAGGCTGGAGAGGGGAATCGACCCGGCCCCTCTACCGCTTTGATTACCCTCAAACTGTTGACTAAAGAGGCTCGACACTCTTGAGTCCTGAGTGACATTTACAGTAAGGAATCCCCATAAACATGATTTAGATACCCAGATTTTGACCCCATATGTATGACACCTCAAATTTAGAAGATTTGAAAAGTGTCCCGAAGGTTAAAAAAAAAAAAATAAAAGGCCTATAGATGCATCAGGTGGACTTATAGGCCAGGTATAGATGGACCTATAGGCCAGGATCTATAGGGCACTTATAGATTGACGCATAGGACAGGTTATATAGCCTATCCCGTCCGAAAGTTCAAACGGTACCAAGTGTATGTTTACTGGACGTGACGAGATGCGATTTTCGGGTATATGGATCTCGGCTTCCTGAGGAACGGTTTACTTGAAATTTTATAGAGACCTTCTCTAATACGATAATAGGAAGCCCTGAAAATTTCAAGTCGATCGGTTCACAGGGAGCTGAGATATAGAACTCTGAAAACCCGGTTTTCGGCCTTTACCATGTTCTTCTTCTTCTCCTTCTTCTCCTTATTCAGTTAGCCAGGGCTACAGCCTCTACTTCTGCACCGATCGACTTGAAATTTTACAGGGAACTTCGTTTCAATTTTAGCCAGTGCCTTTTGAAAGATTTAACCCGATAGCTGGTCGCAAAAAAAAGTTATGACCAAAAAACTGAAATTTTAGGGCTACTGCGCAACTTTTACTGCGCACTCAAACATCGACCTTGAAAAACGCCAAACCAATAAAAAAAATTCACTTTCCTAGGGCACTCGAAAAACACCTAAACCACCAAAATCACCAAAAACACCCAAACCACCCAAATTACCAAAAACCCCCAAATCACCAAAATTACCAAAAACCCCCAAATCACCAAAACCACCCAAATCACCAAAAACACCCAAACCACCAAAAACACCCAAACCACCCAAATCACCAAAAACACCCAAACCACCCAAATTACCAAAAACACCCAAATCACCAAAAACACCCAAACCACCCAAATCACCAAAAACACCCAAACCACCCAAACCACCAAAAACACCCAAACCATCCAAATCACCAAAAACACCCAAACCACCCAAATCACCAAAAACACCCAAACCACCCAAATCACCAAAAACACCCAAACCACCCAAATTACCAAAAACACCCAAATTACCAAAAACACCCAAATCACCAAAAACACCAAACCACCCAAATTACCAAAAACACCCAAATCACCAAAAACACCCAAACCACCCAAATCACCAAAAACACCAAACCACCCAAATGACCAAAAACACCCAGACCACCCAAATGACCAAAAACACCCAAATCACCAAAAACACCCAAACCACCCAAATTTAAACAAAGATTTAACCCGCTGAAAGATTTAACGCATAGCTGAATCCAAAAAAATCAATTTCAGGTTGCTTGCAGCCACTTAGGCTTTTAGGTTGCCCATTGATATGGTGACGTAATCAATCAACTTGAAAGTTCAAATTGAAATCGAATTAAAATTTGAGATTATTGCCATAATTATAATGGTTCATCACCGCAAAAACATAAAATTAAGCCCAAGTTTTTAATTTCGAAAAAATTATTTTGTCGATGTTAGTTTGTTTTGTTTACTTTGATAACTATGCAACGTAGGATTAACTGTAAGATTAACTCCTTCCTGGCGAAAAAAAAAAAATTTCATTCCACATGAAATCGTGATTTGAAGAACATCTCTTCGATTTTAAATTAATTTTCTCAGTTAAAAGAAAAAGTTTTTTTATTTTTTTAATTAGCTACGGAAAATATTGTGAGTTGTACATATTAGTGAGGGAACTTGGATGCAGCCTACCTATCGAAAGGCCACCATAAAGATAAGTACACCCTAACTAAAAAGTACACCCCCCCCCCTTGGGACTTAGATTTTGATAAGTTAAGGGCCCATCCAGCGCCTGTCGCGAGGGCGGGGCGACCCGCATAACACGAGGGTTTTAAAACTCAACCCTCCCCTTCAATTGGCAGGAGGAGCCGGTTCTCTCCGCCCACTTGTCTTTGATTCGTTGAAAAACCCGCGTGATTCAAAATTTGTTGAGATAGTATTTCAATGATAACTAAAGATTGGGTCATCGGAATTGATTCAAAATTTGCATACTTATGTTCTTTGTTATGTGGAGCGCATTTCACTAAACAATTCTTTAAAAAGTTTTAAAAAAAATTTAAACATTTTTTTTTTTTTACTACAAAGATTTATTTTTATTACAATAAGTTTAGTGGAATGCGCGGAGAAATAAATAAGCTTCATTTTAAAAAAAGTCCGTCCAGATCGGATCATTTTTCTATGAGCTATCATTGAATAACTGTTTTCACGGCCCCTTAAGATTTTAATTTTATTATTTTTATTTTTATTGCACCATAAAAAAACAATCGAGTAGTAAACCATAAATTTATATTAGTTCTCTCTTTCCTCATTTTTTTAGATTTTATTTTATTTATTAATAAATTTTATTTAATTTTTCTTTCAAAAGAAAGGTTTTTTTTAACTTTAACTTTTTTCTGCCTCTTTAAAAAAAAAAACTAACCAGTAAAATATCATTTTAAAAAATCTAACTAAAAAATTGAGTAGATAATTAGCTATACTAGGTTAGTTAGATTAAATTAGCTAGGTGGGTAATTAGCTAGTTTAAAAAAAGAAATATATTTGTTTAATAAAAGCTATATAGCTCACTGCAAGTGTTAACAAAAAAAAAAAAAAAATGGTTTCCAAAGAAAGACTAACCCGTAAAAGGAAAAGAGAAAATTACGAAAAAAAAGAAGAAAGGAGTCGTAAAAAACTGAAATCAACTCCAGAAGAAGAACAGTTGAAAAACTCAAAAAAAGAAGAAAATAGAAAAAATTATCTGGTCAATAGTGAGGGTATTAAAAAAAAACAAATTTCGAGGTATAGCTATAACCCAGAGCCGATCAAAACGGTTAGAAAAAAGAAATACGCGGAAAATCCCGATTTAATAAAAGCGGCTAAAAAAAAGAAATACGCGGAAAATCCCGATTTAATAAAAGCGGTTAGAAAAAAGAAATACGCGGAAAATCCCGACCTCATAAAAGCGGCAAAAAAAAAGAAATACGCGGAAAATCCGGAACCAAAGAAAGCTGCAGAAAAAAACAGATATGCTAAAAATCCGGAGCCAAAGATAATTGCCGAAAAAAGGAAGTACGCTGAAAATTCGGAATCAAGAAAAAAAAGAAGAATGCTTAATTATTATATTGATGCTGAAAAGAATTTAACACGGTTTAGGGCCAGATATCATATTAACATTTGGCGAAGAAGACTTCTCAAGTAGACTCGAATAAAAAAATCATCGGTTCAAAAGGTGATATAAGCCGTAGTGTATTTTTAGGTCGTAAAAAAAGCATTTTAACTTTGAACTGGGTTGAAGAAGAAAAATTAAGAAGAAAATTGGCTAGACAAGTAAAGAAAAAAATGTATACTGATAAGTCGATAGAAGCTCGATCTATAATTAAATGGTGCTTTTACGCCCATAAATTGATGAAAAAAGACTTCACTAAAACTTTAACAGAGCTTAAAGAAAAATTTGTGCGTATTTTAGAAAATTATGACCAAGATCTCAGTCTAGATGAAAAATTAACGACATTATGCGGGGACTCTTTACACACTAATTACACTGAACCATTTTCTTACGACACTTGTTACAAAGTATTTAATAATAGAGGGAAAAAAATAGCTGTAGATGACAAATTTGGGGTAGCCTTCAATATATTTGATAACGTTACAGTTTCGGGGAAAAAAAAGAAATTTTTTTCATGGAAATGTAATAGTGATATTTGCGATCTTAAAAAAGATCACTTCGTTAATAGAATTAAAAGTATTTACGAATTAGTCTCTAAGGTCAGATTAGTGAACGCCCCTAAGTATTTTATGGATATTAACAAATGTTCTAATTCCAATATTGCTAAAAGTAAAATAAAACATACCCCAAAATGCTTCACTGACGATGGTTGTTTTTCCAGTCTCTTATTTCTCCGAAAAATAGGGCCTCATTTTCCAACAATTCGAAACACTGTCAGATCGTTTTACAAACTTAAAACTAACTCTACAAATCTGGATAAATTAGCCACCGCGTTTAAAACTGAAAACGTTATTTACCTAAAAAAAATCGCTCAGGAAACTGAAAATAATGCCACCTCTTTCAATATAGACACCTTTTCGGAAAAGCAGATCGTTGAATCTGAAATAATCCAGGGTCATTTAAATGCTTTCAGGGCTTTAGAAAAGCGATGTTTGCAATTACCAACCATCCCTTGTTTATCTTGTGAAAAATTATTAACTGTTACTCAAGTCAGCAAAATTTCAAATTTACAAAAACCTATTGAGGGATCGTGGTGGGATATTTTGGTAAAACGTCATCAAGCTAGGCTTAAAAATTCTCATATATGCAAAGGTTGCTTAGAAAAATTACGAAAAAATTTACTCCCTCCTACCTGCCAATTAAATGGCCTCATTTTCGATAAACAACCGAAAGAAATTTATTGTTTAAATAGTTATGAAAAAAATTTTAATTCAAAGAGCGAAAGCTTTTCAGGTTGTCACTAGAATGGAAGCGGTAGGAAGTAAAAAAATCCCAGTTCATTCCAAAATTCAAAAAGTTAAAGGGAGAACTTTTCATTTACCGTTGCCCATTGAAGAGACTTTGAAAAAATTACCTTGTCCAAATGAAGCAATAAATCCCAATCACGAGCTTAACATACTAGTACGTGGAACTGCCACAAAAAATAAGGTTATTTGGGAGTCCATAGTAGACGTAAAAAAAGTGTACGCGGCTTTGTACTGGTTGAAAATGAATAACGAAATCTATAAAGATATTGATCTCCCCGAAGACCCATCCGAATTATTAAATTTCGACCAAAGTACCGCTGTCCATAATTTAAGAAGTAAATCGGTTGTAAAATCTGTAACGGAAACTGGGAAAGGGGCGTTATTAACACAAGTAGAGGCCGATGAATGGGACGACGGGTATCAGCAGTTTACAATACTAGCCTTGCACGAAAAAAGATTAAACGAAACCGCTACAGGGTTATACCAAATGCTTAGAGTACGAGACGAACCTCTCGAGTTTAAAAATAAAAATATTGACGTTCTTTGCTTCCCAGATTTGTTTCCGTTAGGTAAATACGGGCAATTTTATGAACGACATGTGAAATTGACTTCGGCAGAGTTTATAAAAAGTAGATTAATGTCAAAATATCCCCAATTTCGTTTAAATCAGCAGTATTTATTTTATTTATTGCACGATGCAAATATTCGTCAACTCCAACAAGGGATTTTTCATAAACTGAACGTCACTAACATAAAAGACCGACTTACAGCTGATAGTTGCTTAAAAAACCTTTCAGAAGGGAAATTGGAGGGAAACCTGACCACTATTTTTTCAAAGTTACGTAATACCACACAATATTGGGTACGACCAAGAAATGACGTGTCCTGTATGGTGTACCATTATGGACCTGCTACATGGTTCTTGACTATGAGTCCTAGTGAATGGAACTGGGAAGACCTCCGTGATTATCTCGTACTTGTTAATAAAGATGCAGTACCTAAAATTGAGAAGAAGTCAAATAGTGAACTAATAGCATTAGACCCCGTTTCAGTTTCAAGATTTATAGATAATAAATTTCATGCCATGTTAGACTTTATTCTATCTAAAGACAATCCTTTGGGCAAGGTTGTGCATTATTTTTATAGGCGTGAATACCAAGGAAGGGGTTTACAGCACTTTCATCTCCTTTTATGGGTGGAAAACGCTCCGGTTTTAGGGGAATCAAGCAACGAAGAGGTAGCCAAATTTATCTCAAAATATGTTACTTGCGCTTTGCCATTGCCTGGCTTAGCCCCGACGATTTATAACAGGGTCACCAAATATCAAACGCACAATCACAATAATTATTGTTTAAGAAATAAAAAGACTAAAGTAGGGTACCGTAAAGTGTGCCGGTTTGGGTTCCCTCGTCCGATTTCAGATGCATTAGAATTGCGGGATGTAGTCGAAGCTGTCGTTTCTCGGAAAACTTTACAATCCAAGGGCAGGCTCTATGATCTCAAACGTAACGGTCGCGAGCAATATATCAATGATTACAATCCTACCATACTATGTGCCTGGGATGGAAATATGGACATACAGTTCGTGGGAGAAAAGTCCCGAATTTTAAATTGGTATATTACCAAATACACGACTAAAAGTGAAAACAGCCACATAGGTGAAATGTTTGACGATATCAACTCGACCAAATCACTGAGTTCCAGGTTATTCAGCTTAGGCATACGACTTCTGAACAGCAGAGAGTGTGGTGCTCTTGAGGCAAGCGATACTTTGCTAGGAATTCCCTTATATGGTACTGATCCTGATACAACAATAAGGTGGTTAGATGTTAACATGATTCGACGAAAACTTATTGGAAACTTAAACTGAACTTATTAGAGGAAAATATTAAATAAATTAGGGACAAAATATAGTAGGTAAAATGGGTAAAAATGTGACTATTCTCCAACGGGGTACCTATCAACTTCGAATCGAAGTCGACTTTCTATTTGTGTGGCTTGGAAGCTCTTATAATGGATAAGTTTAAATTCATGTGTACGTAAAGGATCTTTTAGCTGACCATCTCGACCTGGGAAAGCAGTGGGCAGCTGCTGGCCAAAGCAAACACCAACCAGGTACCATAAAAAAAATTTTTTTTTGTATTTTTTGTTTTGTTTGTTCCACTTGAGATTTTTGATTTTGTTTAAATTTTTTTCCACACCCGTGCAATGACTTCAGTTTAATTGCGAAATTGTTGATTATTAATAACCAAGCTGTCACCCATACACCCTAACCCTAAGCAACGCTCGTCGTGAAGTCCACTCTTCAGCTGACTGGACATGTTAAGATGCTGGAAGACACATTAAGACTGGTCGAAAAGGGTCTTTTTCGTGTTATAAAGGAGTAAAATCTGGCTTTGAAAGGTCATGTATGGTAAAAAAAAGAGCCTTTTCTCGTGAAAAAGAGTTAAAATCTGGCTCAAAAGGGTCTTTTCTTGTGAAAAAAGTGTTAAAATCTGGCTTAAAAGGGTCTTTTCTTAAACAAAAATGGTCAAAATCTATTTGGAAAGGATCTTTTCTTATCAAAAAAAGGTTCAAAATAAGGCTGAAAAGGGTGTTTTCTTGTCAAAAAGGGTCAAAATCTGTCTTTCATTTTCAAAAAGAGTTAAAATCTGGCTGAAAAGGGTCTTTTTCGTGTGAAAAAAGGGGAAAATCTGGTCGAAAAGGGTCTTTTTCGTGTTATAAAGGAGTAAAATCTGGCTTTGAAAGGTCATTTATGGTAAAAAAAAGAGCCTTTTCTCGTGAAAAAGAGTTAAAATCTGGCTCAAAAGGGTCTTTTCTTGTGAAAAAAGTGTTAAAATCTGGCTTAAAAGGGTCTTTTCTTGAACAAAAATGGTCAAAATCTATTTGGAAAGGATCTTTTCTTATCAAAAAAGGTTCAAAATAAGGCTGAAAAGGGTGTTTTCTTGTCAAAAAGGGTCAAAATCTGTCTTTCATTTTCAAAAAGAGTTAAAATCTGGCTGAAAAGGGTCTTTTTTGTGTGAAAAAAGGGGAAAATCTGGTCGAAAAGGGTCTTTTTCGTGTTATAAAGGAGTAAAATCTGGCTTCGAAAGGTCTTTTCTGGTAAAGAAGGAAGTAAGGAAACTTAAGGAAGTAGGTATGTCTCAAGCTTTAGATGCGATTTCCCTCTTACACGAGGGTGACGAGGCTGTGGAATCCTTCGAAAACGAAGTTTATACTTCAAATGAGGAAGAGAACTTAGCAGGAGATGACTTATTGAGATACATATCTGATCCGTAGTCAAAGAGTGACTCAACGGTCACTTCTGGCATTGTCTATTGCTATTAAAGGGCAATATAATTCTGCACATCCTTCGAATAATGATGCTGCACTCGAGAACGCACAACTCAGAAAAAAAGTTGCTGCTATGGAAAGAAAATTGGCAGAACTCGAAAATCATCAAGGCGATAAGGGAGATAACAGGAAGAAACCGCGGGAAACTTCAACGTCAGGGACGACCGACAGGGTGCGCCGTCAGAATGAAGAACGTCCTAGGTTGACGAGACAGCAAACGGGAAATCTACAGACGGCTGGCGACCACGTTGCTTAACCTGATCGTATTATAGAACCTGTGCTTGATAGAGGTAACCGCAGCATAAACAAACATTAAACAAACATCGGAAAAGGGTGAAAACCAAAATATCACCAGAGAAAAAACGAATGAGCCATGGAATGAGGTGGCCTAAGGGCAGAAGAAGAAGAAACCCCACAATTAAGGGAACCGGTACAGACTCATCGAACCTCGTCGCCGGACCACAGAAGATCTCCATATTCATCGGTAAAGTTAAGAAAGGTACCACAGAAGACGATGTGATAGAGTACATCGAAGGAAAAATCCAAAACGCAGGTGAAATCGAATGCGTCTCTCTGGAAAGCAAAGGAAATTTCGAAAGCTTTAGATGCACAGTTGACAAAAAATTCGTTAGCCAAATAATGAGTGCAGAGTTCTGGCCAAAAGATCTTCAAATTCGCCGTTTTTTATTTCGGAGACAGCCCAAAACTATACCAGGCTAGACAAAGAATCATTAGACCCCCAAAACAAGGATAAGAAAGGAATCATCGGACTCAAATTTTGTCACATAAATTTGCAAAGCATCAAAAACAAGACTAACGAACTACAGGAATTCGCTAACGATAATCCTGATATGATCGCTATGGGAATAACGGAACATTGGTGCGGAACAGCGGAACAACTCACAATCCACACTCCCGAAGAACTCATCTTGGGATCGTCGTACTGCAGAACGAACATTGGACATGGAGGCTCGGCGATTCTGGTGCGTAGAAACATTAGACACAATCCAATCGATCATATAGAACAGTCGTCAGAGGAAGGAAAATGTGAATTCTCAGCCATCCACTTAGAGGACTACAATAGTATAATAGTATGTATCTATAGAACTAGTATTTTAGATGTGAACGTCTTTGTGGAAAAACTCTTTAATGCGATTAGCAATATTAAAAAAATACACGAGGGGACCATGTGGCATGCCGAAAGGTAAGCTTAAAACGTTTAACTCTTTCAATGTGGCAAGATTTCATGACCGAACGTTCAAATGTCTGTTGCTTCCACATTTTTTGACCGATATTTATACTGTTAGAAAGCTTTAAAGAGCTTTCCAACGGTATGAAAATCGACTAAATCGGTGAAAAATTGTGGAAGTTACGGGCATTTTAACTATCAATGCTACACGATTTCATGGATTTTGATCCAAATTTGCTCTTTTGGACATTTTCCATCCCAATGTTGAAACCTTTTTGTATTCTAGGTTCAATAAGAACAACTTTACTGGCTGGAAAGCCATTCAACATCACATGGCATCTAGCCTACCCTCATCAGGTAATGCCTTCAGGTTTTGGTGGAATTTTATAATTTATTTGTTGCTTTTTAGGGAGGATTTCGACTTCAAGTCTTGGACAACCTTATGAGGCCAGTCCTCGACCTTACACCTGTCACTCAGAAATCGCATTATGTCAATATTGATGCCACGTGAGTATTTTTATTTATTTTTGGCAATATTGTGCTAATTTTGGTTTAATTTGCAGTGCTCAAAACTACATGGTACAGATCCCTCCTAATTTCGAATGTCCGGATTGTACCATTCGACTTCTTCGAGAAGCGAGGGAATGGTCACCAAACTACCTTTTCTGGTCCTGTGCTGACGTTGACATAAAAACGAGTTCGTTTTTCTTTTGAGTTTTGAATGTAATAATTTTGATCTTTTAGAGAAAACGTACAAAGAAGACTGCAGCGGTCATGGTCCGCATTTGCTTTCGAAATGTCGTTGCAGCAGACTTTACTACGGGCCGAGGTGTCAGTATCGGGATGAATGCGTTGAGCACATCGATTGCGGTGACCGAGGGCGATGTGTCGACATCCAGGCGACCTCAGCGCCAAGGAAACATTGCTACTGCGAACACGGCTGGTTTGGAAGTGGCTGCACAAAACGTAATTTAAATTTTGATTAACACGTTTCGGCCGCCTGTCTTTAATGTTAAAAACATTTATTTAAAACTCATTTTTAGGTTCTCCGGTGAAATCTTCCAATATCGATTTGAGTGGACATAACCACAGGCTTGAGCCCTAACTACAATCTTTATTGGCGAATAATTCCTGAAGAAAGCGAACTTGAAGTCGTTATGGTCGTAAATGGTACGAGTTATGTCGGTTTAGGATGGAGGCCGAGCACGCTCACAGCGGAGTGTAAGAACTTCCCGAAATTGGAAGATCCACCTGGTAGCGTCAGCCATGCTTCGATCAAAGTCGCACCTCAAGGAGAGCATCATCCCAAAAGCGAGCCAGAGCCCAAAAGCGAACCTGAGCCTAAAAGTGAGCCAGAGCCCAAAAGCGAACTCGAGCCTAAAAGCGAACCCGAGCCTAAAAGTGAACCCGAGCCCAAAAGCGAACCAGAGCCTAAAAGCGAACCCGAGCCTAAAAGCGAACCCGAGCCTAAAAGCGAACCCGAGCCAAAAAGCGAACCCGAACCGAAGAGCGAACCTGAGCCCAAAAGCGAACCCGAGCCAAAAAGCGAACCCGAACCCAAAAGCGAGCCCGAGCCCAAAAGTGAACCAGAACCCGAGTCTTCTACCGAACGTGATTCCAAGAATGAACACCTCAGCACCAAAGCTCTCATTTCTCAGTTTAGCAGCACGACAAGGCGACCTTTCCGACCTCACCGAACCATCAATTCAAGACCAACTCGTGATGAAGAAAGACCTAAAGTTTCTGTTGCTATTAGTGTTTCTTATAGAGTTAGCTCATCTCAAGGTATTTCATTAGAAATGTTTTGATTCCATATTCCTAACGACCTGTTTTTTTATTTTGTCAATTCAGGAGGAGCTGTGAGAGCAAAACGAGCTTCACCTTACTCAACAGGTTTGTTTGCCTCTTTCTCTCCTAACTTCCTTATTGTATGATGTTAATGTTGTTTTAGAAAATCGCCCTCGACTTCTGTTCAGGCGTCCGAAAGCTTTGCTCAAGCCGGAGACGACACCGAAAGCGGAGCCTGCACCGAAGGCCGAGCCGGAACCGACTGCGGAGCCAGAGCCATCATCGGAACCAGAACCTTCATCAGAACCGGAGCCGTCATCAAAACCAGAGCCTTCTAAACCAGAACCTGAAAGCAAGGCTGAGCCTGAACCTTCAAGCAAAGCGGAACCTGAGCCATCGAGCAAAGCGGAACCTGAACCCTCCAGCAAGGCAGAGCCTGAGCCCGTTTTGTGTTTTTTGTTGTATATTATCTAAATCATAATGGATTTTGTGAAAAGTGACTTTTTTACCCAACTTAAACTTGCATAAGTTTCGGACATCCAAAAGTGCTCCAAGAAAAAGAAAAAATGAAGTAAAATTTACTGGAAATTAAGCATAAAATCGATTTCTGAACATAGGGTTCTCATTTAAAATAGCGAAGTTTGTGTCTGTCTGGTCCACCCTGTATGTAAAAATTAAAATCTGTCAATTGAAATGGATTCCCAGTCGAAAAATGTGGGGTTTTACTTCTAACATTTTTTTACAGGACCAACCATTTTTCCCATTTCTCCCACTATCAGTCGAATGATACATCCTGGGTGTCTGATATCTTTGTCTACGATGGTTTAGACAACGGTCTAGAAAACCGAGTGATGCGGGTTCGAATCCTGCTCATGGGCCAATTTTTTTGGATATTTAATTTTGTTTTTTTCTCCCTAATTTAATAGTTTATTAATATCTTTGGGTTAAGCCCATACGTAAATGCTCATAAAATGTGCTTTTAGCAAATTCGATCATAAGTGATTACTCGGATTCATCAAGAACCCTTCTGAAATCTGAGACCAAATTATGGATTGGATTGATACCTTTAAATAGCCTCCCTTTTCTCGACCTCATTTTAATCCACTTCAATGCTTTGTAGTAATAAGTCTTGACTTGAAAAATTTTTAAACATTGAATTATTTTTGTACTAATTCAGTTTTATTGGTTTTTTCTTGTTATTATTTTTTTTTTATTCAAGTTATATTGTAAAGTCTATTATTAATTACCTTTTTTTTTGTGCCATTGTCCATTCTTGATACTAATTCAAAATAATTTATATTGTGTATCCAATAACGGTTTTTATTAAAAATTTGATATTTATTTGTTATTTTTAAAAAGTATAATGTATCACACTCTTTCAAGTATTGTAAAATAAAATATTTTTATGTACGTATTTGAATTTTAAGGCTTATTATCCTTTGTGAAATGACTGCTGGCTCAATCATAACTCGAACTTTCTCAAAAAGTTAGGGCTCTACAGACCTCTCCACAAAACACCAATTTACCAGAGTTACAGTTTCTGGGGAGGGGGAACTCTGCCGCGTTCGTAGCACTGACCGAAGGGGGGAAGGAGTCAATGGAAAAGGAAAAGTTTCCAGTTTTAGTTCAAAAGTTAGAAACCCAAGCGCCAAAGCGCTAGTGTCGTCATTCATAAAGAAAGGAAGTCATAGCACACAAGAGAGACAGACAGTCTATCTCTCTTTTGTGGTAATGGAAGGGATAGGTAGGGTATGGTAGGGGATTTCCGGGGGGAGTCGACACCAGCACCCTATGTTCTAAAATCTGAACGAAAGGAGACCTTTTTTACATGGGAAGACCGCCATCTTTATTATATATATGTATATAGATAATCTGTGGCACCGACCTCCTAATGCCCATCGATGTATATAAGTTATATAAGGTAACTTATATATGTACATCGATGCTAATGCCCTACCCTATCATAGAGAAATCATATTATGTAGAATCGAGGTTGTTTGATATCATCCGAAAAAACAATTGAAAAGGACTCACCTTGTCCGTCGTTCTTCAACAAGTTGTCCCTTCACTTAAAACTCGTTACGATTCAGATTCGATAAAAAGTCGTTTCGATTCGGTTCTATTCAATAAATTCATCAATAAAATCATAAATTGTCGCGACTATCCCGGTTCGCGGAGAGCTAACTTGATCACGCGCGAAGGCGTCACTTAGTCCACACTCCACGGCTGCCTTGACTTCCCACAAAATTTGGATATTGATTGATATTGATTTACATATTCAATTTATCATAAAAATGTATTTAAATAATTACCTATTACTGATCCAACTTAACTTTGGAATAAAACCAAAAAAGTATTTTCAAAAAATGAATCGAGCATCGATGGTTAAATACATCGATGTAGATAAGTTACCTATTTACATCGATGGTTAAATAGGAGTCAATTTAAAATATCAATTCGATTTATGGGAGTTTCGATTGGGTCGGCAGTGGAGGACGAGGCCGAAAGGCGGTAGATTCGGAAAGGACGCTCTCGTCTCCCGCGAGTTTGAAATGATCAAACTTTTCATTTTATTTTACTTGATCGAATTTGAATCTGAAAGTCGAAAATTTGTGAAACCGAACGGAATTTGAGTTTGAAAGTTTAAAATTGTGAACGCGAATCGAACAATCGAGTTTAGAAAAAGGAACTTCTGAAACTGCGCCGAACGTAAAAAAGGTGAGTCCTCATCCGTTATCGCAAAACAAAATTAATGAAGCTTAATTAGTATACTCGGTTTAAAAGAAAAAAGTAATAGACATGCTTCTTTTGCCATTTTTGACACTACCCAGGGGCGGACTGGCCCGGGGGGGTGGACAGAACCCCCCCCCCGTGAATATATATTGGCGGCGCTCCCCCCCCCCGGGACAGGTTTTTTTTAGCGTTATTTTTGCTCAGTGGATTCCAAACTGGAGGCGCGCTCCCCTGGGGGGCGTAAGCTGTCCCCAGGGGGGTGTGGGAAAGCTCAAGATTTTGCAAATATCCCTGAAAATTCGTGAAAAACCTCAAAATCAACACTTGCAAAACCTAATTTTCGTCAAAAAAAAAAGTAAAAACCTCGAAATCAACATGTGTGAAGCCTAATTTTCGTCAAAAAACCTCAAAATCAACATTTGTAAATCCTAATTTTGGTGAAAAAACCTCGAAATCAACGAGCCAAATTTTCTTTAAAAACCTCAAAATCAACATTTTAAAAGCCTAATTTTCGTCAAAAAAAAACCTGAAAATCAACATTTATAAAGCCAAATTTTCGTGAACAACCTCAAAATCAACATTTGTAAAGCCCAATTTTGGTTTAAAAAAACCTCGAAATCAACATATATGAAGCCTAATTTTCGTACAAAAACCTCAAAATCGACATTCAAAAAGCCAAATTTTGGTTTAAAAAAACCTCGAAATCAACATATATGAAGCCTAATTTTCGTACAAAAGTATTGGTCCTGGAGCTTGCCCAGAGACACGAACTTTCTCAAAGGTCTACAGATTTCGGGGGATCCATACATTTCGGGGGAAATGAATCCTTTTTTTTCTAACATAACTTGAATTTGGTGATAATTTTATGAAAATGGGACTAACTTCACTCAAACACATTATAATTACCTAACTAGTTAATTAATTAATTAATTATTGAAGAAAAAAATTTTTTTTTCAATCATAACATGAATTTGGTGATAATTTTCTAAAAATGGGACTAATTTCACTCATACACATTATAATTACCTAATTAGTTAATTATTAATTAATTAATTTAAAAATTTTTTTTCAATCATAACTTGAATTTGGTGATAATTTTATGAAAATGGGACTAATTTCACTCAAACACATTATAATTACCTAATTAGTTAATTACTTAATTAATTATTTTTTGAAAATTTTTTTTTCAATCATAACTTGAATTTGGTGATAATTTTATGAAAATGGGACTAATTTCACTCAAACTCAATATAATTACCTAATTAGTTAATTAATTAATTAATTATTTTTTGAAATTTTTTTTTCAATCATAACTTGAATTTGGTGATAATTTTATGAAAATGGGACTAATTTCACTCAAACTCAATATAATTACCTAATTAGTTAATTAATTAATTAATTTTTTGAAATTTTTTTTTCAATCATAACTTGAATTTGGTGATAATTTTATGAAAATGGGACTAATTTCACTCAAACTCAATATAATTACCTAATTAGTTAATTAATTAATTAATTAATTTTTGAAAAAAAAATTTTTTTTTCAATCATAACTTGAATTTGGTGATAATTTTATGAAAATGGGACTAATTTCACTCAAACTCAATATAATTACCTAATTAATTAATTAATTTTTGAAAAAAAATTTTTTTTTCAATCATAACTTGAATTTGGTGATAATTTTATGAAAATGGGACTAATTTCACTCAAAATCAATAAAATTACCTAATTAGTTAATTAATTAATT
>JAGWEN010001705.1:0-17777 GCA_018703685.1 Orius laevigatus
AACTTTAGCCGATACGATCCAAACTCCGAATGCATTGCAGCAGTCATCAGTCAACAGTTTGTTCACCCACAGCCCACCAAAAACCGTAAGCTTTTATAACTTTATAACCTTTAAATAATTATTTTTAGTGCAACTACGACACTCTTTGGAGCAATCCGAACGTCATGAAAGTTCTACACGAGCAGCAAGGAATGGAATACGAGCAGCCCCAAAACTTCACCAACAATGGTATAAATTATATATATTTTCTGAGGCTTTCGTGATTAGGCCTCAAAACTCCCAAGCCCGGTCCCAACTCCAGGGGAAGGCCTCGAGATATATATATAAATTATGTTTTTTAGAGATAAATTGGCCGTCTATGCCCTCTTTGTGGGAACCATTGTACACTCCGGCTTCTACAGTTATTGAAAGTCCGCCACCCGTTTGGGGTTCCGATGTTTGGGGCCCTCCGACGCCTCCCAGCCCATCCTCAATCGATGACAACCTGGTAATCATTAATTTTTGAAGCTTATCCACATTTACGAAATTTTTACAATTCATTAAATCCTGTTTTTTTAAAGAATCCACAGCCCATGGAATACCACCCATTTCGTTCTCTGAGCAACATTTGGGGACAACATTCGCCAAATATTTGGAAACCACCGACATCCGAATAAAAAAACGAAAAAAACAATTTTTTCTCTCCATTATTATATTGACTTACTAATATCCATGTGCAATCATCAGTTTTTTTGGCAATGCACTTAAATAGAAATTAAAGTTCTCTTATAATTTTCTTCAAACAAAAGCTTAACTTTATTAACTAAGCTTTTAAATAACATGTAATTGAAAAAGAAAAATTGAAAATAAGTAAAACAGAAGTGTGATTTAAGTTCCTTGACAGAATTTCTGTATTATTTCTTCAAAAGGAGTTATTTTATTTTACCAAGAATGTTTTTATTTTATTATTTTTAAATTTGTTAGTCTTCTGACGTAGGTTCAATTTGAAGCGAAACTTACAAGGCCATGTTACTTCATTTTTTATTAGGATTCTCATTTATTTTGTTCCTTTTGAGCATTTTCAATTCGATACTCAAATTAAATTTTTTCGTGCGGAGTACAAAAATAAAGCAATACTTTTCGTTTATTAAATGTTAGTTCTAATGAATACCAAAATGTGTTTCTTCTTTGTCGTTTTGTTTTGAGTCATGTTCAACATACCAGCTTTACTGACAATCAGGATCTATGAATAAAGTGAGAAAATGCAATATTCGTTTTATTTTCAACCTGTGTTTCAATTTTGTGCTTAAAAACGATAAATGGGTCACCACAAATGACCGAAACCCTTCGTTTTGTATGTATAATCTAAAATTGACCTTCAAAAACCGATATTTCCTTTTTTGGATTAAAAAACAGTGTTGCCAGTTGGAGAGATTTTGAGCAAATTGGGCACTTTTTGTGGGCCTAATCTGGCAAACTTGCAATCCCACAAAGTTTAACCTTTACAGTGTTGCCAGTTTGGGCGATTTATCTCAAATTGGGCTACTTTTATGGGCCAAAGCAATATAGCAATCCAACAAAGATTAACTTTTACAGTGTTGCCAGTTTGGGCGATTTTTAGCAAATTGGTCATTTTTTGTGGGCCTAATCATGCATCCCTTTCGGTTTAACACAGTGTTACCATTTTGGACAATTTATCTCAAATTGGGCTGCTTTTGTGGGCCTAATCTGGCAAAACTGCAATCCCACAAAGTTTAACCTCTACAGTGTTGCAATTTATCTCAAATTGGGCTGCCTTTTTGGGCCCGATCTGGCAACATTGCAATCCCACAAAGTTTTGCCTTTGGTGTTGCAAGTTTAGGCGATTTTAAGCAAATTGGGCTACTTTATTGGGCCTAATCTAGCAAAATTGCAATCCCACAAAGCTTTGCCTTTGGTGTTGCAAGTTTAGGCGATTTTAAGCAAATTGGGCTACTTTATTGGGCCTAATCTAGCAAAATTGCAATCCCACAAAGTTAACCCTTTACGATTGATGTTGCCAGTTTTGGCGATTCGTAGCAAATTGGGCTACTTTTTTGGGCCCAATCTGGCAACCTTGACGATTAATGTTGCCAGTTTGAGCGATTTATCTCAAATTGGGCTACTTTTGTGGGCCCAATCTGGCAACCTTGACGATTAATGTTGCCAGTTTGAGCGATTTATCTCAAATTGGGCTACTTTTGTGGGCCCAATCTGGCAACCTTGACGATTAATGTTGCCAGTTTGAGCGATTTATCTCAAATTGGGCTACTTTTGTGGGCCCAATCTGGCAACCTTGACGATTAATGTTGCCAGTTTGAGCGATTTATCTCAAATTGGGCTACTTTTGTGGGCCCAATCTGGCAACCTTGACGATTGATGTTGCCAGTTTGGGCGATTTATCTCAAATTGGGCTCCTTTTGTGGGCCCAATCTGGCAACCTTGACGATTGATGTTGCCAGTTTGGGCGATTTATCTCAAATTGGGCTACTTTTATGGGCCAAATCTGGCAAACTTGCAATCCCACAAAGTTTAACCTTTACAGTGTTGCCAGTTTGGGCGATTTTTTAGCAAATTGGTCATTTCTTGTGGGCCTAATCGTGCATCCCTTTCGGTTTAACACAGTGTTACCATTTTGGACAATTTATCTCAAATTGGGCTCCTTTTGTGGGCCTAATCTGGCAAAACTGCAATCCCACAAAGTTTAACCTCTACAGTGTTGCAATTTATCTCAAATTGGGCTGCCTTTTTGGGCCCGATCTGGCAACATTGCAATCCCACAAAGTTTTGCCTTTGGTGTTGCAAGTTTAGGCGATTTTAAGCAAATTGGGCTACTTAATTGGGCCTAATCTAGCAAAATTGCAATCCCACAAAGTTAACCCTTTACATTGTTGCCAGTGTGGGCGATTTATCTCAAATTGGGCTCTTTTTGTGGGCCCAATCTGGCAACCTTGACGATTGATGTTGCCAGTTTGGGCGATTTATCTCAAATTGGGCTCCTTTTGTGGGCCCAATCTGGCAACCTTGACGATTGATGTTGCCAGTTTGGGCGATTCGTAGCAAATTGGCCTCCTTTTGTGGGCCCAATCTGGCAACCTTGACGATTGATGTTGCCAGTTTGGGCGATTTGTAGCAAATTGGGCTACTTTTATGGCTCCAATCTGTCAACCTTGTTACCAGTTTGAGCGAATTATCTCAAATTGGGCTCCTTTTGTGGGCCCAATCTGGCAACCTTGACGATTGATGTTGCCAGTTTTGGCGATTGGTATCAAATTGGGCTCCTTTTTTGGGCTCAATCTAGCAACCTTGACGATTGATGTTACCAGTTTGAGCGATTTATCTCAAATTGGGCTACTTTTGTGGGCCTAATCTGGCAACCTTCCAAGAAAAAATTTCCCTCCGGTCCGGGAAATTTCCCTCGATATTACAGCACTGTCGGTGATGCCAAGATTCGATGTTACGATTCGATATCTCGAATCGATCTACGAATCGATCTATCGTCTTTTTGGCAAAATGCAACATTGCACTTCCCCCTCTCGCCCATCGTTGATCTCTTTCACTTGCATTCGTTAAAGTTCTCTAATCTCCAAACTAGTGGACCGTCAACGAAATTTGTAGATTTCAACTAATTCCTGTCGAGTATCCACCGATTAAACTTGGAATCGAAACCGTGCCGCCTCTTTTCTGTGAAACCTTCGAATCTTTTCGAAATATAACGAGTTCAACGAGTGACTTGTAATTTTCATTCCCCGGCGATTTCACCATAAACATCAACGACGATGCCCACGTTCAAAGGTATAAAATCTAAATTTCCTCCTTCCTTCCTGCATCCACGACATCATTCCTAGAGCAGACGCCTCTTTTCAGTTTCATGAGGTCACGTTGTCACATTTCTGTCATTTCGTTGTAATTTTTAAATATTAATCTCAATATTGTTATATGCAGTACATTAAAATGTATTCTAAAAATGAAATTTTATTAAGCAATTTGAAATTGGAGGACGTCGTCTTCTCATGGATACATCCTTGCTCCACATTCTTCTATTTCCCTGAATCATCTCGAGTTGTTCCCAATATTCTCTTGTCATCTATGGAAATTGATGAATGTTCTTTAAAAATCGTTGAGTTTCTTTTAATTTAAAAAAAAATTAAATGTTGAATTGGCAAAATTAGATTAATGCTTTAGCTACTTCTTATATGGGTGAAAAAATTAGGTCGATGAGGGTAGGTTGGGCATCTTGGGTGGTTTTTATGGTTTGGGCAGTTGCGGAGGTCAGTGCAGTTTCTTTGCTTTTTATAGTTTGGCCAATTTTGGAGGTCTGGGTGGTTTAGGGAGTTTGTGTGGTTTTTACGGTTTGGGCAGTTGCGGAGGTCTGGGAAGTTTGGAGTGGTTTTTACAGTTTAGGAGGTTTGGGCAGTTTTGATGGTTTTTACTGTTTGGTTTTGAAAATTTGAGCATTTAGAGTGATTTGGGCCGTTTTGGAGGTCTGGGCAGTTTGTGTTGTTTCGGGCAGTTTGGGGTTATTTTTACAGTTTAGACGGTTTTTGAGGTTTAGGCAGTTTGAATAATTTGGGGGGTTTGGGCCGTTTTGGAAGTCTGGGCAGTTTAGAGGTCTGAGGAGTTAGTGTGGTTTTTATGGTTTGGGCGGCTTTGGAGCTCTGGGCAGTTTAAGCAGTTTTTACATTTTGGGGGGTTTGGGCAGTTTTGATGGTTTTTACTGTTTAGGCCATTTTGGAAATTTAGACATTTAGAGCGATTTGGGCCGTTTTGGAGGTCTGAGTAGTTTGTGTGGTTTAGGGCAGTTTGGGCGATTTTTACAGTTTAGACGGTTTTTGAGGTTTGGGCAGTTTTCTATAATTTGGGCGGGTTGGGCAGTTTGGGTGGTTTGGGCTGTTGGAGTGATTTGGGCAGATTTGGTGGTCTGAATGGTTTGGACAGTTTGGGTGGTTTTGAGCAGTTTAGGTGGTTTTTACAGTTTAGGCAGTTTTGGAGGTCTGTATGGTTTTTCCTGTTTGAGCCGTTTTGGAGGTCTGGGTAGTTTGTGTGGTTTAGGGCAGTTTGGGCGATTTTTACAGTTTAGACGGTTTAGAGGTTTAGGCAGTTTGGATAATTTGGGCGGTTTGGGCCGTTCTGGAGGTCTGGGCAGTTTGTGTGGTTTGGGCTGTTAGAGTGATTTGGGCGGTTTTGGTGGTCAGGGCAGTTTTGGTGGTCTGAATGGTTTGGACAGTTTGGGTGGTTTTGGGCAGTTTTTAAAGGTCTAGGCAGTTTAGGATGTTTTTACAGTTTAGGCAGTTTTGGAGGTCTGTGTGGTTTAGGGCGGTTTGGGCGATTTTTACAGTTTAGACGGTTTTTGAGGTTTGGGCAGTTTGGATAATTTGGGCGGTTTGGGCCGTTTTGAAGGTCAGGGCAGTTTAGGTAATTTGAGCCGATTTGGAGGTCTGGGTAGTTTAGGCAGTTTTCTTGGTGGTTGTACTGTTTGGGCAGTTTAGGCGGTTTTTAAAGTTTGGGAAGTTTGGGCGATTTTTACAGTTTGGGCAGTTTCAGAGGTCTGGGTAGTTCGGGTTGTGTTTACTGTTTTTGTGGGTTTTACAGTTTATGAATACGGTTCTGAGGTCTGGGGAATTTGTGCAGTTTGGCCCGTTTTGGAGGTCTGGGCAGTTTGGCCCGTTTTGGGCAGTTATAGAGGTCTGGGCAGTTTAGGTGATTTTTACAGCTTGTGCCGTTTTGGAGGTTGGGCAGTTTGGGTGGTAATTTTTAAACCCTGGTTTGGGCAGTATTTGTATACGGTTTTTGAGGTCCGGGTAATTTGTACAATTTGGCCCGTTTTGGAGGTCTGGGCCGTTTTGGACAGTTTGGGTGGTTTTTACAATTTTGGGGGTTTGCCATATTCTGGAGTCATCAAAAGTTGCTTCATGAGAACTTTGGGCCCTTCAGCCTCTTAGAGTTAATCGAAATCATTTCTTTTTGTTCCAGTGAAAGTAAAATGGGGTCGAAAGCTTTTTCCCGATGTCGACCTAAACACAGACGAGGATCCTCTCATTTTCAAAGCCCAGCTCTTCACTTTGACCGGAGTCCAGCCCGAACGGCAGAAAGTGATGATCAAAGGGGCGACCATCAAAGACAACTCATGGGGAAACGCGTCAGTTTCAAATGTAAAAACACTTTTCCGCACAAATCCAAATTATAATCTTATTTTCTCAGAATTCGACCGTTCTTCTCATGGGAAGCAAAGAAGAAGACGTACCTGTCGAGCCTGCCGTCAAACCACGTTTCGTCGAAGACATGAATGAAACAGAATTAGCCATAGTTGTAAGCTCAAATTCATCTTTTTCTATTCATCCTAAACTTCTTTTTAGTCCAACTTACCAGCAGGATTGGCAAATTTAGGGAACACGTGCTACATGAATGCGACAGTTCAATGCCTTAAAACTGTCCCCGAGTTGCGAGATTCCCTCCGAGAGTTTAAAGGAGGTTTGTCGAATCAAATTAATAATATAATGACGCTTTCTGTAGGAATCGCTGGGGGAGTGATATCCGCTCATTCGGTCACCGCTGCACTCAGGGATTTATACGAACTGATGGACAAAGGAGTCGCTTTCCCTCCCATAATGCTTTTACAAGTTTTACAAATGGTTTTTCCCAGGTTTGCTGATAAAAACGACAACGGGACATTTGTTCAACAGGTAAATTCTTTTCCAAACGCCTTTCTCGTCACTTTTTTTTAGGATGCGAATGAATGCTGGACTGAAATAGTGAGAATGCTTCAACAAAAACTTCCCGGTGTTAATAGTGAAGGTACAACCTCTAAATTTAAGTAAGTGCGCTTGATTAGTGAAGAATTTTGTTTTAAATTGTCTTTTGTAGGCACTTTGTCGACCAATATTTTGGAGGGAATTTACAAGTCGAGTACAAATGCACTGAAACCGATGATGAGCCGCCCTCTAAGACTGAAGAAGCATTTCTCCAATTAAGTTGCTTTATTTCTCAAGATGTTAAATATATGCACTCTGGCCTTAAGTCTGTAAGTTAACTTGTCCAGTAGAGGTCCAAAAAGTGCACTTTTATCTTGTTCATCTGGTATTTTTGAATCCAAATTTTCGTCACCCTACACCCCTTATGCTTTGTCTTTAAAAAACGGTCCAAAATTGGCTCTTTTTTTCTGCTTCTCTTTTTTTCACTGCTGAGCCAGTGACCTCCAAATCCATCCTTATGTGGCCTCCAGATCCGTCCTTATGTGACCTCCAGATCCGTCCTTATGTGACCTCCAGATCCCTCCTTATGTGGCCTCCAGATCCGTCCTTATGTGACCTCCACATTCCTCCTTATGTGACCTCCACATCCCTCCTTATGTGGCCTCCACATCCCTCCTTATGTGGCCTCCACATCCCTCCTTATGTGACCTCCACATCCCTCCTTATGTGGCCTCCACATCCCTCCTTATGTGACCTCCACATTCCTCCTTATGTGACCTCCACATCCCTCCTTATGTGGCCTCCAGATCCGTCCTTATGTGGCCTCCACATCCCTCCTTATGTGGCCTCCACATCCCTCCTTATGTGGCCTCCACATTCCTCCTTATGTGACCTCCACATTCCTCCTTATGTGACCTCCACATCCCTCCTTATGTGGCCTCCAGATCCGTCCTTATGTGGCCTCCAGATCCGTCCTTATGTGACCTCCAGATCCCTCCTTATGTGCCCTCCAGATCCCTCCTTATGCGGCCTCCAGATCCCTCCTTATGCGGCCTCCAGATCCGTCCTTATGCGACCTCCAGATCCGTCCTTATGTGACCTCCAGATCCGTCCTTATGTGACCTCCACATTCCTCCTTATGTGACCTCCACATCCCTCCTTATGTGGCCTCCACATCCCTCCTTATGTGACCTCCACATCCCTCCTTATGTGGCCTCCACATCCCTCCTTATGTGACCTCCACATCCCTCCTTATGTGCCCTCTAGATCCCTCCTTATGTGCCCTCCACATCCCTCCTTATGTGCTCTCCAGATCCTTCCTTATGTGCCCTCCAGATCCGTCCTTATATGGCCTCCACATCCATCTTTAGGTATCCTCTACTAAACAAGATAAAATCATAGATTGCACCTTTTGCATTGTAAAATCCCTGAGTATCCAATTTGTCTCTAAATTTTGTTTTTATTTTCAGAAATTGAAGGAAAGCATCACGAAGCACTCGCCTGTTCTAAACAGGGATGCTGTTTTTACAAAAACTGTAAGTTTCACTCTTCTTTTCGCTCATTTATAATTTTCCAGTCTCAAATTAGTAGGCTCCCGGCATATCTTACCATCCAATTTGTACGGTTTTATTACAAAGAAAAAGAATCGGTGAACGCGAAAATTCTGAAAGAAGTGAAATTTCCGATGGAATTCGACGCATTCGACCTCTGCTCTCCTGAGCTTCAAGCTAAATTGAGCCCGATGAGGGAAAGGTTTAAGGTAAAACGTTAAATAATTCGTTTTTTTTTCCTTTTTAATTAATTTTTTTCAGGAGCAAGAAGATAAGGAAGTGAATACATTCAAATCGAAAAACCCGAGCGCAGCTCTGGAACGATTTTCTGGTCAAAATGATGACGATGATGAAAACATCGAAAAAGTTCCGTTCTCATTTGATGATGGTGCGTTTTAAAAAAAGTCCCAAGCCTGGTCCCATCTCCTGGGAAAAGACTTCTCCCTTATGTATTGAGCAATATAACCTCCCAAACTGTTATTTTCCCTCCAAAAAATAATTTTTTTTTATTTTTAGATTTAGGCTCAAACAATTCAGGATATTATAGGCTCCAAGCCGTTTTGACTCATAGAGGTAGGTCGAGTTCTAGCGGGCATTATGTAGCATGGGTTCGACACACGAAAAACACTTGGGTCAAATGTGACGATGACATCGTTACCCCGGTAACGGAAGAAGAAGTTTTAAAATTGTGCGGTGGAGGTAAGTTTTAAGAAAAGAAAAAAACCAGAAAGACAAAATTTTTTTTCAGGTGACTGGCATTGTGCGTACGTCTTACTTTACGGCCCAAAAATTTTAGAAATTCCCAAAACCTCTGAAAAAAGCGAATGAGCTCAAAAACCCCAAATACTCCCATTTTATCCGCAGCTCCTTATTTATTTTTAACAAATGGCCTTTATGAGATTATTTAGATATCATTAACTTTTTATGCTAATTTCGATATTAATTGCAAATTAATGTTATTTCAATGCTTTAGTTCGATTTTTCCTCATTGCATGTTTTTGCTTGAAATAGACTGTGAAGTACAATCTTGATGATTCGTCCAGAAGTTGCCAAAATTTGATGTTTCAGCAATTCTTTATCAAATCAATGACGAATTTTCAAGGTTGTATTGAAGCCCAAACTTTTTTTTTCCAATTTTCATAGTAAAAGTGGCCATTTGTTCAGTGAGGAAGGTTTCAAAAAAGCATTTAAGCACAATTGTTCCCAAAAAATTGTCTGTCACTGTATTCATGCCTTTTTGTACTTTAACCTTTTATTTATTCAGGTATATTTGATGTGCCTATTTTTTTTTGTCAAAAACCTCGATTTCTAGCTGAATATTTTTATTTCAAATTAATGTTTTGTTATTTTTTATCTTTTTCTTTGATCAAATTTCAAAAAATTTCATTAAGTGTTATGGAAAAAAAATGCTTCTGTGTTGAAAGTTTATATTTTAGTATGTATTAAAAGAAGAAATAATTTGTTCGAACATAAAGTTGTTAATTTATCACCTTTTTTTCTCTCTTTTTGTAAAGGTGAGCGCTCATTGACATCAAACTGGACTTTTTGAGAGTCGTTTTTTAAAGGTAATTAAATTCTCTACAACTTTTATTAAGTACACATTTTTGATTAAATGACGTCTTCTGTCCTTTAGAGGTCTAAATAGAAACCCCGGTTTTTTTTGCGACCTTGTTGGTCAGAAACGTTTGGTCCTACGAAAAAATCATATAGACCAAAATTATAGAAAATTTAATTATCTTGAATTTTGTACTAAAAATTATTTCGCCTGCGACTAACGGTTTTCGAGATATTGCAGAAAAAACGGAAAAAAAAAAATCACCTTAAAAAGCACACGGGTTTCAGTAGGGGACTTTTTTGTGGTTAATTTAGGGGACCTACCCCTACACATATCCGTAGATAAACAAAATGCCTTTTTTTTTTATTTGCCCTTTTCGGGCTTAGATTGACTGGACTAGCTCATTGACATCAAAAAATGAGTTTTGTGTTTCCCCTGGCGTGCTCCAGGGTTCCCATTTAGGCCCTTTTTTGTTTTTCCTGTTTTTTGCTGCCCCAAACTTTTCTTGGTGGTTCTAGACCTCAAAAAAGTGTCGCCGTGTCCAAGGATTTTCGCAAAGCCCAGGAAAAATATGAATTTTCAAAGGATTGATTCTTATGTAAAATTGGACAAGAAATACAATGGAATCGATTTAAAAAATTTAAAAGCGATATTTTTCGAGTTATCGCCAAAAAAGAGCATTTGGAACTAAGTAAACTACCCCAGGAAAAATTTTCTTGTCAAAAACAACATTATATTCGTACTCAGCACCCCAAAAAACCTTAAGATATTAAATTTTATCAAGATTTAAAAAAAAAAATTTCCCTAAAAGGACGGCGGAGATATAACTTTTTTTTTCCATGAAATGTGTAGAATTAGAACAAATCAGATTTTTGATACAATAATTTGAAAGTTGTCGCACCATTTTCCATGCAAGTTTCAAATTAATCGCGGTCCAAGGTTGTTAAAAGAATTCCAGAAAGAGGTTGACAATAGAAATAAATAAAAATTTCGTTAACATCTTTATTTGTTAACTTATTACTGACAATCATACAGAGACTCGAGATTACAAAAAATTAAAAGAAAAAATATAAAAAAATGGTTTGTCCTGTCAACCGCCATTGTCCTCACTAGATTGACAGAACAGACCGAAATGTATTCTTTCTGTAAAAATTAAAATAAAAAAACGCTTTACACTTAAGCTTTCAAGAAAGCTGAAATAAAATGATCTAAGATCAGGACTTAACTTTGTTTTGTAAGGTACGTATTAAAATTTATATCAATAATAGGACCTCAATATGAGATCATTGACGAGACAATGGAAAGGCCGTACATATTACGATCATTTCTTCTTCTTGTATTTTAAAAACTAAGCCTTAAAAAAAATTTCTATTCTAAAAATAACAAAAGTTTTCAGCGGTCAGAAATAAGTGGTCATAAAATATATCAAGGTTTCTTAATAATTCTGAATTTCATGCTTAAATTGCACTTTTAAAACTAAAAGTTCACTTTAACCTGATTAATCATGAAATTTTGATTTTTTGTATAGGTTATGTTTAGGTTAAAATTTTGATTTTTTGGATAGGTTATGTTTAGGTTATGAAAACTGTTATTTCTTTTAGAATAGCAACTAAGATTTACATTCAAGCAATTCTATCACTTCTTATCAATAATTGCACACATTAATTTACAAAAAATAATATAATTATATACATACACATTTTATAAAATATATATTTTTTAAAATCTTAAACAAAACTGGTTGTCTTGGAGTGAAAATGGACAAAAGACTGGAAATCTAAAATATTTTCTTAAAGGTTTAATCACCGTGCTTTTTAAATACAAAAAACAAATCAATTTGTTTTGCTAATATACATCCAAAATAGGCTCCGGACCTATAATGTAACTAGAAAACCGTTTTTTTGAGTAAATAAAATACAAAATATACTAACTAGAACATTGTATAAAGCTTTTTTTTTTCCTTTTTTTTCTTTTTGATAACAAAACACATGAAAACGTACATATTATTGCGCAATTAAAATAGCTATACACATAGGAAATTTGTTTTTTAACACAGAAATCTATAAAGGCTATCGCAAACTTAGAGCGGGAAATCGTTTTGGTGTCAAAGTCAAAAATTTTAAAAAATCGGGACTTCTGACGGAAAAACTCAGCTTGGCTGGGAAACTTTGACAACTCCGCTGAAAAGTGCGAGCAAAAATGGGTTAAAATGATAGGACTAACTTTTTACAAGTGGAAGGATATCGCAAGGTTTTTTTTTCGACCAATTTTTGTTTTATCCATCCACATCCTATAAAAATAATAACAAATAAAGTATATAAATAATAAAATTTAAAAAAAAAAAATTTCTTTCAATTATTTCATAATAATTTTTATGCAACAACATTAATATAATTTTGTAGGTAATTTTGTAGGAAAAATACCTAAAAACATTTAAGGAAAAAAGTTTAAGCAAAATAATGTAAGTTTAGCACAGAAAAAAAATTTTATTGACACAGAAACGAAATTTTACAAAGGAAGATTATGTTCATTGTCAAGCAATGGTCCCTAACAAACACCAATTTTAATCCCCGGTAAAGAAAATATGCAAAAAGCGGGCACTTGGTGGCTTTTGGTTGACTAAGAAAAAATAAAAGGAAAACTGAGTCAGTTGACGTTGACGTAGCCACGATTTGATTGGTTCGGATCCTCAGGAGGTTTAGAACCGTCGGCGAAAACCGGAAAAGCGAGTGTCGTGTCTAGCGAATCGTTGTGCTCTTCGAGGGAGTTTTGCTGATAATGTAAGACTAGCGCTTTGAGCGAGACGTATATATTGTACGGCTCAGCGAATCCGTATCCGCGTTCCGTTTCGTAAATTATGCAATGATTTACGGTGTTCTTGCATCTAAAAAGAAAATGGGATTTCAAAAAAAGAATATAAAATAGAACATACGCGGGAAGGAGTCAATGGAAAGGAAAAGTTTCGCGTTTTAGTTCAAATGTTAGAAACCCAACCAACAAAGCGCTAGTGTCGTCATTCATAAAGAAAAGAAGTCATAGCACAGAAAAGAGATAGACTATCTCTCTTCTGTGGTCATGGAAGGGATAGGTAGGGTATGATAGGGGATTTCCGGGGGAGTCGACACCAGCACCCTATGTTCTAAAATCTGAACTATAGAAGGACCTTTTTTTTACCTGGGGAGACCGCCATCTGTATTATATATATAGATAATCTGTGAACATACGTTATGGATAAAGCATATTGTCCTGTGCGGCTCGGTCGGACTAAAAACGTTCCGTCTTTACAGTTGGAAAGAAGTTGCTCAGCTTTGCTTCTCGAGCACTCCTTGAGGAGCCAAGTGCTCTCATCATGATGGGGGATCTCTTTTTCTTGCTCGCAGCAAATTCCGCTCGTCCCAGTCCCTCCGCTCAGCAGCTTTTGGATGGTTTGGTTGGACACACCGTGCGAAAGAAGCCATCTAGAACAAAATGTGGTTTTTGTGCCAAAAAAGACGACTTACTGTTTATGACGGTCGACTTGCTTATTGAGCTCGTTTATTTCCGCTTTTAAATTATGCATTTCTCGCTCCAAAGTTCTGTTGTACGCTCCTTGCTGCTTGAGGTTATCTTCAAGCTGTAGTTTGCTTTCTTCCAGCGAAAGGAGACGCTGCTTGAGAATGTCTCCATTTTGTTCGAAGCTAAAAAAACAAAAAATTAAAAGTTCAATTTTACTCAAAAGTTCTACCCCTGTTCTTCCGACATAAAGCCTAAATGACAAATCGTCTTTAAATTAAGCTAGTATTTAAATATTGCACAAAACGAATGCATGAAACGGAACTAATAATTAAATATCCATGAAATTATTCGTTAAGGATTTTATTATACGGTATAAAAAGTGTGAAATTTTAAGAATTTTACTGCCTTAGTACGGGGTTGATTTCACAAAAAATGAATAATATTATGTCTTTTCTGGGATAAAATTGTTGGAAACCATGGAAAAAGCAAAATATTGTCATTTTCGTATATCTCTTGAGTGTCATTATTATCAATTAACACTTTAAATGCGGCATGATTTGACTTAACCGTTGGTAAATGCAAGAAACTTCCATAATTTAAGGTCGCCAGCGCACTAGCACTGTTCTAAAGAGTTGATATGATGAGGAGAAGCAGTTTTCACAAAATCCATTGCCAGTTTCCAGGAAAATATCAAATCGCCTGAATAGACTGTTCTTAACCGTTTTAGGTGGTTTCTGACAGTTTTTGGACGTGTTTTGACCGTTTTTGACCGCTATAGACAGTTTTTGAGCACTGTAATCAGTTTTAGAACGTTTTTTGACCATTTTAACAGTTTTAGACCATTGTAGACAGTATTTGACAGTTAGAGACAGTTTTTTGGACGTGTTTTGACCGTTTTAGACAGTTTTTGACCACTGAAGACAGTTTTTGAACGTGTTTTGACCATTATAACAGTTTTAGACCATTGTAGACAGTTTTTGACCGTTTTAGATAGTTTTTGACCGCTGTAGACAGTTTTTGACCGCTGTAGACAGTTTTTGAACACTGTAATCAGTTTTTGAACGTGTTTTACCATTTTAAACAGTTTTAGACCATTGTAGACAGTTAGAGACAGTTTTTTAGACGTAGTTTTTGACCGCTGTAGACAGTTTTGACCACTGTAGACAGTTTTTGAACGTGTTTTGACCATTTTAACAGTTTTAGACCATTGTAGACAGTTTTTGACCGTTTTAGATAGTTTTTGACCGCTGTAGACAGTTTTTGACCGCTGTAGACAGTTTTTGAACACTGTAATCAGTTTTTGAACGTGTTTTTACCATTTTAACAGTTTTAGACCATTGTAGACAGTTAGAGACAGTTTTTTGGACGTGTTTTGACCGTTTTAGACAGTTTTTGACCACTGAAGACAGTTTTTGACCGCTGTAGACAGTTTTTGACCACTTTAGACAGTTTTTGAACGTGTTTTGACCATTATAACAGTTTTAGACCATTGTAGACAGTTTTTGACCGTTTTAGATAGTTTTTGACCGCTGTAGACAGTTTTTGACCACTGTAATCAGTTTTTGAACGTGTTTTTACCATTTTAACAGTTTTAGACCATTGTAGACAGTTAGAGACAGTTTTTTGGACGTGTTTTGACCACTGAAGACAGTTTTTGACCACTGTAGACAGTTTTTGAACGTGTTTTGACCATTTTAACAGTTTTAGACCATTGTAGACAGTTTTTGACCATTGTAGACCGTTTTTGACCGTTTTAGATAGTTTTTGACCGTTGTAGACAGTTTTTGACCACTGTAGACAGTTTTTAAACGTGTTTTGACCATTTTAACAGTTTTAGACCATTGTAGACAGTTAGAGACAGTTTTTTGGACGTGTTTTGACCGTTTTAGACAGTTTTTGACCACTGAAGACAGTTTTTGACCGCTGTAGACAGTTTTTGACCACTGTAGACAGTTTTTGAACGTGTTTTGACCATTTTAACAGTTTTAGACCGTTGTAGACAGTTTTTGACCATTGTAGACCGTTTTTGACCGTTTTAGATAGTTTTTGACCGTTGTAGACAGTTTTTGACCGTTATAGACCGCTGTAGACAGTTTTTGACCACTGTAGACAGTTTTTAAACGTGTTTTGACCATTTTAACAGTTTTAGACCGTTGTAGACAGTTTTTGACCATTTTAAATAGTTTTTGACCGTTGTAGACAGTTTTTGACCGTTGTAGACAGTTTTTGACCGTTGTAGACAGTTTTTGACCGTTGTAGACAGTTTTTGACCGCTGTAGACAGTTTTTGACCACTGTAGACAGTTTTTTGCCATTATAGATAGTTTTTAGGACGTATTTTGACTGTTTAAACAGTTTTGACATTCATAGACAGCTTTTGACCGTTTCAGATAGTTTTTGGATGTGTTTTGACCGTTTGAACAATTTATGACCGTTTTAGACAGTTTTTGGGCGTGTTTTGACCGGTTTAATGGTTTTTGACCATCATAGCCAATTTATAAGAGGTTTTGACCGTATTAGACGGTTTTTGGACGTGTTTTGTCCATTTAAGCAGTTTTTGACCGTTTTGGACGTGTTTTGACAGTTTAAACTGTCTCTGAACGATTTTGGACAGTTTTTTGGACGTGTTTTGACAGTTTATGAACGGTCTAAAGTTTTTGGAAGTGTTTTGACTTTTTTAACAGTTTTTGATTGCTGTAGACAGTTTTTGACCGCTGTAGACAGCTTTTGGACATTTTAATCAGCTTTTGAACGGTTTTTGACTCTTTTGGACAGCTTTAAACCGTTTTGCAGCCAGTCTAAGGCAAATATCAAGCCTACAGTGTGCTATTTTGTTACCGGCGAGCCCTTAGAGCGATTTTAACGACATTTCAAAGATCCATCATTCTTTACCTCCTGATCTCATGGGGTTCCGCTTTTCTCTGCAGCTTCTCTTGAGTTTTGATTTGTTCCTCAAACATAGCGACCGTCTCCTTAAATGCCTCCAAAGCTTGTTTCTTAAGCTGTATCTCTTTCGCGGTCGTCGAAAAGTCTTCCAGGTATTCAGTATGGGTTTTGTTTTTCGACAAATATTCGCTGTAGAGCTCCACGAACTTCGCCGCCACTTTTTTGATATCTTGGCTATTTGAAATTTCTTCTTCCTGTAAAAATTCTAGTTTAAAGAGGAAAAAAATCGAAATTCAACAAACCTGTTGTAGTTTAGAAACAGGATACAAAAGCTTGATATCGAGCGTCGGATTATACTGCGAAAGTGAAACTCCTCTATAAAAGTTCACTAATTCGACCACAGTGTTGAATTTGTACGGCTCTGTGAACCCATATTTCCCATTCCTGTGGGATATTTTGATCAACTTGTTACTCCCTCCTTTTCGAAGGGTCAAAGTATACTCTCCCCCTTTACTTGAAGCGTTTCTTACTAAGAATGTGCCATCCGGCGTATCCATCAGCTTTTCGTTGACAACATTTCTGCAAAGATAAGAAAAAACAATTAATTCAAATTAGTATGGCAAAACTTTCATGAGTCATTTGATAACAAGTGACTCACTTGGTTTATTTAATACTGACCTAGTAATGTCGCCCCAATACCACTCAGCATCCTCAAGAGACAAAGAATTGCATGAAGGAGAAGGAAATTGAGGACTCTCAGGAAGAGGAGCGGCGGAAACTTTTTTCGGAGGCAAAGAAGGCACAGTAGTAAAATCTGGGAGCGTCTCGCCCCATTTTCCGTTGAGAAGAAGGAGCTCAATTATCCTCATATGCTGCTCCGTATTGTACATCACTTCTCTAAATTCAAAACTAAATTTATATCCGCATAAAAAAGACAAACTTACATAATCCTTTCCCATGGCGGTCGGAGTAAAATATGACAAAAGACTTGTACGATCACAGAGGGCGAGTCTCGGATGCCTTGAGCAAACTGGAGCTGACAAAGGCGACAAAGATGGGCGAAAACGTAAGCCAAAGTCGATTTATGTGGTAGAGGCAATTCTTCAACAAGGTTTAGCAAACAAGCGGAACATTGCTCATCATTTTTGATCCCTATAAACGAATTTCGTCATAAAATACAAACAAAAAGTTTCTTTTCATACTTGACGCTTCAAGGAATCTATCGTACGATTGGACAGGTATAATTCGATCAGGTAACTCTCGTAAAAATTTCTTAAAAACTGTAGTTAAAGAACATACATTGTACATTGATAAATCTACACTGCTAAGGTCTGGAAAGAGAAAAAGAATTATTTAAATTTTAACGTACCCTCATTAATGGCATCACACAATTGATTGACTTCGACAACAGGGCCGGGGGTTCGGTAGGATTTGTACAAATCGACATTCGGATTGTTTAGAGCATATCGTTCGATTTCTTGGGTGAACATTATCACAATGATTGGAGCTTGCTGTTCAATTGGGTTAAATTGAACACATAGTGCCATTCCGAAAACTAAAACAAAAAAAGAAGGATATGAGTAAAAAAGCCTTCAGGAGTAAA
>JAGWEN010001706.1:0-17614 GCA_018703685.1 Orius laevigatus
CTAATTAATAAATATCCCCAAATTATAGCCACTACTCTACATAGCCCCAACCTATCCCTTACAATAATCACCCCCAACTTTCACACTATTACAACATTCCTACCCTTTCTTTCTTTTCCCCCTTTCAGATGGGAGAGGCGGTAGCAGGAGGTAGAGGAGGATAGAGGAGGATAGAGGAGGTATGAGGAGGTATGACAGGAGGTAGCAGCGAGGTAGAGGCGGTAGAGTAGAGTGAGAGGTGACGAACGTAGAGATGTAGGTAGACGGAGTAGAGGAAGTAGAGGAGTCAGAGGAGTAGTAGGAGGGACAGGTGAGGAGAGTGAGTAGAGGAGGGCAAGAGGATGTCAGAGGGCAAAGTACAGAGTGCAGGGGAGTCAAGGGGTCAGAGTGGAGTTCAAAGGAGTCACATAGGTATGCATAGTAGGGAACAGATAGTGCGTAGGGCGTGGTGAGGAGATAGCTAGAGGGTAAGAGAGGGAGTTGGTTAGGGTGTATAGTGCGGGGTGGGGGATTTTCGTGTCGAAACCTGCTAAATAAGACGTTTTTTAAAGCCATTTTTTAAAAAGAATATTTGTATTTAGTTGTTTTTATTTTTTCTAGATCAGTTTGTGGTTTCTTTGATGTTGGATCTGAGACACTCGAAATATTTTCCCTCTTTTTCCAACCGAAATGATTAAATCGTCAAAAAAACGCTATTATCCCTTCTAGTACTCAGTCATCACAGATGCAAAATCTTGGTCCTGTCTATCTTCACCGGAGAGATGATGTATCTAGATAAATTATATTAGTGGCAGAAGACTACTGTTGTCACGTTCCTTATGAGAAGGACGAAAAGGGGAGTCGGAATCCTTTCCCCCCACTCCCCCCCATCAATCCCCCCCACTCTTATCTCTGATTAAATTCTTCGTCTTATTAATACTCGGGCTCGATAGGAAGCCGGGATAATTACCTCTTGAAATATTCCCTCCCCTTTTAAGTATTACTTTCGCAAATAAGGGAAATTATTATTACTCGCTTATTTTCGTGTAATTTTAAATTCTGTCCTTTCCCACATTTTTAAAAGTACTTCAAAAATTCAGAAAATTTGAATTCATAAACTGAGGAAGTTACCATCCCGGGAAGCTCCAGACAAGTCTTTTAGTAGATTTGAAAAAGTTTCTTTTTCCTTAGTTTTAGTCCATTGAGACGATTTTAACGTGACGTAAAACTTCCTAACTTGGAAAACAAAAACTAATATTTGCTCTACAAGTAATTGAATTGGGCGGGAAAAAAATAAAACGTGAAATCGCATAAAAGCCTCGAAAAACGTACAAAACTGATCAGAATTAACTCGATTATCGTTTGATGAGTGAAAAGGGGAAACACACGCAAAACACGGAATCGTGATGCCGACAATTACGAGTAAAGAGAATTACACTTTTGTTTGATGATAACACTTACTGTTCTTCTGATTTGTATTTACATACAGTTATAAAATTTACTCCTCTCTTCTCTCTCTTCCTCAAATACAATGGCGACAAAGGAGGTACATATCTGACCGTAAAAAGCCTTTGTTTATAAGGCCATTAAATTTTGGTCTTACCTTGTGCCTCGTTGATAATATAAATTACATTATATTACACACTTATAAACGCAAAATTGTGAACAATTATGACGTATACACGTTATACATGACAGGACACGAATAACATAGTATAATATAATAAACACATACTAAAAGAAATTCTTTTAGGGATACTGTAGTGTTTATTTACTGATCTTTCCGCGAGCTATAAAGCCCCATTAAGCTCCCGAGGTAATTTGCGAACACGATGTGCCCAGTTCGAGGTAATAGGATTATAAAAAGGACACACTAAAAAATATATAGATACATTGTTATATTATACTGAGGTGAAAATTCAGGTTACTATGTAATGGTAGGTGGACTGATTTCAAGTGGACTTGTGTCAGCTGGACTAAATTAGGAGCGATTTCCGCAAATGCTTGTCGTCGAGGGGGACAAAAAAACGATTATTAGGCCAATAAAAAGGGGTTTAACCTTTGAAATATGAGAGTGGGAAATTTTTTTTTAACTTTTTTCGGATCTAAGAAGTTTTTCGATGTGTAAAGGAATCTAAGCTTGAGAATTTTCCTGTCCATTAAAGCCTTTAAAGGGCTCCCCTTTTCGGATTGGCATGTATCCAGCTTTTATGTGCGAGAGACACGGGACCTAATTTCTCACGACAAATTTAAGTGCTCCACTTTGTGACGCGCCCATTAATACTTACATCGTTACACCAATGAATTCACATAGGCACGAATATCATATTTTAATTACTTTTCGCTCGTTATTTAGCTCACTACAAGTATTTTATCAATTGATTTTATAAACTTGAAGGTCAAGAAAAATGACTTGAGGATAAAGCAGACTATATTGGACGTGGACAACAGGTCTAGCAGTATAACTAGTATGGCCTGATAATATTATACGAATTTCTAACACACAACACCCATAAAGACCATCACTTTGGTGACACTAACTTTCTCGTGACAAAAAAGACCACTTTCAGTCTAAATTTGTACTTTATTGACATAAGACAAAATGAACATCCTTTCAGCTAGTGATAATTTGACCCTTTTTGACAAGAAATGCCCTTTTCACTCTAGCTTTAAACCTTTCTTGTTAAGAGAAGACGATTTTCATCTAGATTTGACCCTTTTCAGACAGATTTTGACCTTATTGAAAAAGGACTTGTTTACATACAGATACCCCTTATGGACCAGAAAAGACAATAGCAAATATAGAAAATAAAAAAACTACGACATTTCCACATAGCTAATTTTGAAAAAAAATATAAGAAAATAACATAACAACAAAACCATAAAAAATGACCCTTTTTGACAAGAAGTGACCCTTTTCAGCCTAAATTTTAACCTTTTTTGATAAGAAAACACCCTTTTCAGCTAGACTTTGACCCTGTAAAACAAGAAAAGACCCTTTTAAGCTTAATTTTCAACCTTTTTTTAATATAAAAAGACCTTTTCCAGCTAGATTTTTACCCTTTTTGATAAGAAAAGACCCTATTCAGCTAGATTTTGACCATTTTTTGACAATGAAAGACCCTTTTTAGCCTAATTTAGACCCTTTTTGATAAGAAAAGACTCTTTTAAGCTATATTTTGTCCCTCTTTTGCTCCAAAATAGACAAAGAAAAGACTGGTTTTACATTCGAGACGTACTAATAGAAAAATAAACAAATGCAACCTAACCTAATTGACCCTTATCACACTCCTAGACTGAGAAAACACCTTTTAATTTTTGAAGCATACATTTTCGACATTGAGGAGACATTGACGCTATATTGACTATTAAATACCTTTTCACGCTACATTTGACCCTGATTGTACTAAGCGGATAAATATACACCCTGTTTAAGTATGTCAATGTTTGACGCACTTATTGACTACATAAAATACCCACTTTTTAACAGCTACTTTTGACCTTACTTGACTAAGAAAATACCCTTTTAAGCTACATTTTGACCCTTTATGATAAGAAACAACCCTTTTTAGCAAACTCTAACTTTTTTGACATGTGTAGCTCTAGATTTTGACAACAGAACAGACTTTGTTTGCAAGCCTTATATTTCAAACCAGTTTTACGAAAAAAACAACTACAGATACTTTCCAGGCAGATTTGACCTGCAACTCATAAAATCAATGATTTTCTTAATTTCCATTTATTTATAATCAGTCTCAAAAACATAATCAGTAAAGAGTTATTTTTGTTTATTATAGGTGTAAATCGACGGTTTTGTTCTCGGGAAAAAAAGGGTGTAGGAGCAATAAAACGAGGTATATTCAATAGGTTCTTTTTTTTTGAATACCGGAAATTATTGGAGCAAAAAATATCGGCGGGTGTATATTTTATCAAGTGGGCATTGTTCGTCTGGAAGAATAATACTCGTTAGAGCGAGAGCGGGTGGAGAGGGTGGCGGTGGTGGGGGGATGATGGCGGGGGGGGGGAAACCCCACCCCCACCCCCCCCCCCCCCCCCCCCCCCCCCCCCCCCCCCCCACCCCCCCCCCACCCCCCCCCCCCCCCCCCCCCCCCCCCCCCCCCCCCCCCCCCCCCCCCCCCCCCCCCCCCCCCCCCCCCGGCGGGGGGGGGGGGCGCTTTTTTGTCCCGGTGAGGACAATCCACCTCCCCAGGTCCACGCTCGGACGAGCAGAAAGGAATTCAAACCCGTCGAGTTTGAGAAAGATTGTAGCTAGTTTTTCCCTTGAATAAGGAAGTTGAAGAAAAAAGTAGTCGACTTATTTGTCGCACTGATTCCTTGTCTAGGCACTGATTTACAACGCTTCTCTCCCGACCTCCCGTATTCATTTTCCACCTACGTGTAGGCGAATCTCGACGTTAGTTCGAGTCAGTGGAAGACGTCTAAGCCGACTAGATTTGCCCTTATACAAGACCCGCATACAAATTTTACCTTCCCGAGAACCTACTGAATTATTTATTATTTGCTTTTTGCAACTCTACCCTCTTTTCGACGTCTTTTACATATGTTTTCTGCCGTGAAAGTAATTTACACGATCCAAGGTTAGCTGACGATGTAAATGAGATAATTGGTTGATAAATAAAACATACTAAAATACTCTTAGCCACCCTTGGAATTTAATAAAAGGTCGTTCTTTTTTACTTTCTCCCTAACACGAAAAGGCCTCTTAAAAAGAAAAACAAGGTTCAACACCTCTAAATATTTACATTTTTCATGTCACTTTCTTTACAAAAACTCTTACTTTTATAGTGATTATCGTGTTTTTAAAGAATTTTAGTTTTTCAAACTTTTCCAGGACCACCTTCTGGGTTGATTTCAAGCCTATGGTAGGTAATCAATTTTCATTGGAATTGCGTAATTTTCCCTCCCAAATAGGGACAAAATAGAGCTGAAAAAGCTCTAAAAAATGTTAAAAATTATATTATATTTTAATATATTATATAAATATATTTTATAAGGTTATAAATTATGCTATAATGGGTCTTTTACTGTCATAAAGGGTCAAAATCTAGGTGAATAGGATCTTTTTTTTTAGTCAAAAAGGGCCAAAATCAAGCTGAAAAGGGTCCGGCTAAAAAGGGTCTTTCATTATCTAAAAAGGTCAAAATCTATCTGAAAAGGGTCTTTTCTTATCGAAAAATTGACAAATTAGGCTTCAAAGGGTTTTTCCCTGTCAAAAAGGGTTAAAATCTGGCTACAGAAGGACTTTCCTTGTAAAAAGGGGGTCAAAATCTAGCTAAAAAAGGGTCTTCTATTATCAAAAAAGTTTCAAAATTTGGTTGAAAAGGGTCTTTGCTTTTCAAAAAGGTTTAAAACCTGGCTAAAAGTAAAATAAAATAAAATAAAAACTGGCTAAAAACATAAAAATCTACCTAAAAGACTTTCCTTGTCAAAAAGGGTCAAAATCTAGCTTACAAAAGTTATTTTCTTATTAAAATACCTAAAAGGGTCAAAATTAGGTTAAAAAGGATCTTTAGTTGTCAAAAAGGGTCAGAATTAGGCTAAAAAGGGTCCTTGTCAAAAAGAGGTTTTCCTTGTCAAAAAGGGTTTGTCCTGGTCAAAAAGTTCTTTTCCTTGTCAAAAAGGGTTTTTCCTGGTCAAAAAGGGTTTTTCCTGGCCAAAAAGGGGTTTTCCTTTTCAAAATGGGTTTTTCCTTGTCAAAAAAGGTTTTTTCTTGTAAAAAAGGGTTTGTCCTGGTCAAAAAGTATTTTTCCTTGTCAAAAAGGGTTTTTCCTGGTCAAAAAGGGTTTTTCCTTGTCAAAAAGGGTTTTTCCTTTTCAAAAAGGGTTTTTCCTTGTCAAAAAGGGTTTTTCCTTGTCAAAAAGGGTTTTTCCTTGTCAAAAAGGGTTTGTCCTGGTCAAAAAGGGGTTTTCCCTGTCAAAAAGGGTCAAAATCAAGCTAAAAAAAAAGGTATGATCTTATTAAAATACCTAAAAGGGTCAAAATTAGGTTGAAAAGGATCTTTAGTTGTAAAAAGGGTGAAAATTAGGCTAAAAAGGGTCCTTGTCAAAAAGGGGTTTTCGTTGTCAAAAATGGTTTGTCCTGGTCAAAAAGTTCTTTTCCTTGTCAAAAAGGGTTTTTCCTGGTCAAAAAGGGGTTTTCCTTATAAAAATGGGTTTTTCATTGTCAAAAAGGGTTTGTCCTGGTCAAAAAGTTCTTTTCCTTGTCAAAAAGGGTTTTTCCTGGTCAAAAAGGGTTTTTCCTGGTCAAAAAGGGTTTTTCCTGGTCAAAAAGGGTTTTTCCTTGTCAAAAAGGGTCAAAATCAAGCTAAAAAAGGTATTATCTTATTAAAATACCTAAAAGGGTCAAAATTAGGTTAAAAAGGATCTTTAGCTGTAAAAAGGGTCAAAATTAGGCTAAAATGGGTCCATGTCAAAAATGGTTTTTCCTTGTCAAAAAGGATTTTTCCTTGTTAAAAAGGGTCAAAATCAAGCTGAAAAGGGTCTATTTTTTAAACGGAGGGAAGCAGGCTATGGAGGTTGGTCTCAAGGAGGCTTTTAATTGAGGTTAATTTGTAAAAAATATTTTGAAATAAGCCTTTCACTTATTCTTTGATGTTCATTTGTAGCACGCTTGTAAAATTTAAAAAAAAAATGAGGAATGAGAAAATGCGAAAAAACATTGATTAGCGGTATTGACCTTAAGGAAACACTAAAACAGATTCAATTGTCAATATCGATGATGAAAATTAGTGGGCGCGATGTTCGACCAAGTCAATTTGGATTAGGCGAAGCGGAGTATTCGCCGGATAACTGAGATTCCGATCGTCCCTCACGGAGGATGTGAACTATCACAAAACCGATATATATTGAGGAAAGCAATAGGCAATAGGGCGAGGCCGAATAGGCGAGAAAGGCGGGGGAAGGCGAGAGAGAAACCCTTTCGATTCAATCTAGAATTGTTTCTCCAACTTGGAAATGTGGCGGCGGCACCGGATCCCCTGTCAACCTCAACGGGGAGTTGAATATTTGAATCCCCTCCCTTTTGACTCCCACAAACTTTCTTAACTTATAAAAAAAATATCCCTTTAAACAAAAATCAATGTTAAACCGTGTTTTTTTCTTTTTAAGGGGTCACTTGACTCAATGATCGATCACGAAAGTTCGAAATTAGAGTGAACGATGGCTTTTAGATGATACATTACCAATTATATCGCATTTTTTAAAACCGATAAACCTTCAATAAACTATACTTTTATGTTCAATGACTTTTTGACCGTTTACGCTAAAAAAATTTTTAATTATAATTTTTTTTATCCTGAAAGACGTTGACGTTTTGAAATATTGGACGTCTCATCTTTAACGACGTAATTAAATCGCGAAAGGGCGATAGTGTTAAAAAAAAGGAGGTTATTAAGGGGTCTGAAAAACTCTTTTGACGAGGGTTGAAGGAAGGGGTGGTGTTATTTGCATAAAACCTGAAAAGAGCGAAAGAATGCAATGGGAAAAGCGGTTTCGGTATTGTTGGAGCTTATGTTGCGTGTTTTCCTCCCCCCTCCACCCATGACGCTATCGACTTGAAACATCCCACACCCTTCCCAAACCACTTCTTTCCCACCCTAATTGCTTGCCGATACCTGGTCGCATTGGAATTTAATGCTAAAGGCCTTTTTTTGCCCCATTTACAAGTATATTTTGTTGCTGACTTAACTTTTGTAGAACCAATTTTTTCAAACCTTTCATAATTCTTCCTTTTCCACCTTCAGTCTACCCATATGAAGCTCCAGGGGGGAAAAAAGATGAAAAGTAACTTGATCGTTTGGAGATATTAGCGCTACCTAGGGGAAGGAGTACTATTATCTGGTAGAACAACAATTGACAAACATTTTGACCCTTTTGTCAAGGGAGGTCCTCTTTAAACCAGATTTTAACCCTTTTTGACAAGGGAAACCCCCTTGTAGGCTAATTTTGACCCTTTTTAATAAGGAAAGACCCATTGTAGCCTAATTTTGAACCTTCTTTTTTTGATAAGAAATTACCCTCTTCAGATAGATTTGGACCCTTTTTTGATGAGAAAAGACCCTTTTCAGCTACACTTTTACCCTTTTTGATAATGGAAGATCCTTTTAAGCCTAATTTTGATAAGAAAAGAACCTTTTTTAACAAGGGAAGACCCTTTTTTGCCCGATTTTGACCCATTTGTGATTAAAAAAAAGACTCTTTTCGGCTAGATTTTGACCCTTTTTTGATGAGAAAAGACCCTTTTCAGCTAGACTTTTACCCTTTTTGACAAGGGATGACCCTTTTTAGCCTAATTTTGACCAATTTTGATAACAAAAGACCCTTTTTTAGCTAGATTTTGAACCTCTTTTAACAAGGGAAGACCCTTTTGCCTGGTTTTGACCCATTTGTGATTAAAAAAGACTCTTTTCAGCTAGATTTTGACCCTTTTTGACAAGGAAAGGCTCTTTTTAGCCTAAAGAACCTTTCTCGATAAGAAAATACCCTTTTCAGCTAGATTTTGACCCTTTTTGACAACAAAAAACCCTTTTCAGCTAGACTTTTACCCTTTTTGACAAGGGATGACCCTTTTTAGCCTAATTTTGACCAATTTTGATAAGAAAAGACCCTTTTTTAAGTAGATTTTGAACCTCTTTTAACAAGGGAAGACCCTTTTGCCTGATTTTGACCCATTTGTGATTAAAAAAGACCCTTTTCAGCTAGATTTTGACCCTTTTTGACAAGGAAAGGCTCAATTTAGCCTAAAGAACATTTCTCGATAAGAAAATACCCTTTTCAGCAAGATTTTGACCCTTTTTGACAACAAAAAACCCTTTTCAGCTAGATTTTGACCCTTATGACAAGAAAAGATCCTTTTTAGCTTAATTTTGAACGTTTTTAATACATTCCGATTTTGAAGCTTTTTTGATATATATAAAAGGTAAACCTTGTCTTGGTAACATAAATAAACTTATAAGCTGGGGGCTATGGAGGTGGATGTACTATCCATCTGGTAGAACAACAAGGGAAAAAAAGAATGAAAAGATTGGGAGTAAGGGGAAAATAAATAAATGATAAGAGCATTAAAAGCATTAATAGAAATCAAACTTAGTTTTTCATTTTTCTTGAAATCTGGTCACTTTCAACTTTTTTACCCCTGGCCCTTCATATTATTTCAGGAACTTTCCCTTCATGTTATAACCACGTTTTTCGCTATTTATAATTAGAACAAAAGTTATATATATCTACATAAAGGGTTAAAAAGCTCAAGTCTAGACATACATCAACTTCATTGTGTTTCCGTGCTTTCAGACTTTTTGTTTTCAAGGGTTTTGTTTTTGTTTTCAGGCTTTTAGTTTTATGGTATAAATGTTTTTTTACCTATTCACTATATAGAATTTTTATTAGAATTTTTTTACCTATTTTTTTCATAGAATTTTTTTTTCCAGGAAAGTGATTTAGCTATGTAAAATTTTCATTATTACGAATAACCAATTTAATTGTAAAATAATGAATTAATTAAAATAATTGTTGAAATGTAGAGGAAATATTAAATGAAATGCAAATTTTTTTTGTACATTCCATAAATACGGAAGGTATTATATATCAATTATATTATGGAGGTGGTGAAACAATTGAAATTTTAGTTCTCGATTTTCAATTTATTCTGAGAAGCGGGGAAAATTCATGGATGGATGAACGGTGAAGGTTTTTTATTTTCCGTCCGCCGATGCACCTGCCGTTTTCATAATCAACGCGTTTTCTGCCTAAATTATTATTTCGCCGGAAAATTGAGTTTGCGAATAGGTGGACGGGGGCAGTTTTATACTTTTAGCGATATTGCAACGGGAGCGATTTCCATCTGAAATTCATTTGAAGGAATACAGTCCAGTCAATCCAAGCCTGGGGGGGGATAAGGTATTTTGTTACTCTACGGGGATGTGTAGGGGTGATTCCCCTGATTAACCTCAAAAAAGTCCCGAACCAAAACCAGTGCCGTTTGGCCTCAGGAGCGGTTTTAAGGTCTTTTCGTTCTTTCGCCAATATCTCGAAAACCGTAGGTTGTAGACGAAATAACTATTTTTACAAAATTAAATAATAATAAATTTTCTACAATTTTCAGCTAATATGATTTTTTGTAGGACCAACTATATCTGAGATACGAGGTGGCAAAAAACCAAGGTTTTCTATTTTTACCTCTGAAGGGGGAAAGACGTCCTCTAATCAAAAAAGTGTGCTTGATAAAAGTTATAAAGAATTTAATTACCTTTTTAAAACCTTTCTCAAAAAGCAATTAACCATCAATAGGCAGGGGGTAAATTTCAAAAATTATTTAATTTAAAAATTGAAATTTCAAAAAGTTTTGTAAAAACAAAATTAAAGTTTATAAAATTTGCTACAAATTCGATTTACTAAAATTTTTTCTAGGATCAAACTTTTCTGAGCTACAAGGCTGCAAGAGAATCGAAGTAGCTAGGAGTTCCAAAAGGAGAATAGGGGCGTGTTCCACTCATGGGTGCCCTTAAAAATCTCTTTTTCCTTGAAATTGTTGCTCTTTTTAAAGTAAAATCAGTAGAATTAGAGTTTCCCAACACGGACAAGCACTTCAAAACAAGAGTTGCTAATTTGAAAACTTGAGTAAAAGGTGGTGTAAAACCGTGTTTGTAATAACGTCTGAATATGAGAGATTACGGTGAGGGAAGTGAAGACATTCATCTTGATTAGAAGACGAGGAGGGTGGGGGTGGGGGGAGAGACAAGAAGATCTCAATATGTGCTCTACGTTCTACAAATGAATTGCGAGAAAAGCTCCGAGGACGAGTTTATGTGTCGTGGATGCTAGAAGGTGGGGTAGCACTTGGCAATCATCCCCCTTTTGTGCACATACAAACTTGTAAGCCTTCCGCCAGCCGTTTTCCACGCGCACGGGGACCTCCCCCCGCCCTAACCTCATTTCCAAGAACTTAATAACTTAGTTCGACTTGTCATCAAAGTTGACATGAAGGATTTTAGATTAAACCTGAAATTAACAGCATGACGTCTATTTTAACCGCAAAATCACTTCTCTTTGTTTTCCTTATGAATAATAATTTAATCATTTCGAAAAACTAATTAAAACACTTTTATGGAGCTGCCCTCAACCGAATTTCCATCGAAAAAGATCCAACTAGGTAAACAGCCATCCCTATCTATAAAAATCTTAATATCTACATATTATGCTATATCTATAGATATATATCCTCTTCTGGAACCAAATCCCATGAGATGTCGTCGTTTTGTCATGTGGAGGGTCCTCCCTTTGGTGAGGTTGAAAAACATGTTTTTATATCCCGAAACCGACGTCAGATTCTTGTTTTTCACCCTAAAACTGGTCAAAAACCACATTTTGGATGAAATCAAAAAATGAAAATTCTTGAGTCGAAAAAGTGAAGAAGGGTCCCCCCTTTGGTGAGGCAGAAAAAAAAAGTTTTATATCCCTAAACCGACTTTATATTCTTGTTTCTCACCCTAAAAATGGTCAAAAAACACATTTTGGATGAAATCAAAAAATGAAAATTCTTGAGTCGAAAAAGTGAAGAAGGGTCCCCCCTTTGGTGAGGTCGAAAAACATGTTTTTATATCCCGAAACCGACGTCAGATTCTTGTTTTTCACCCTAAAACTGGTCAAAAACCACATTTTTAATGAAATCAAAAAATGAAAATTCTTAAGGAGAAAAAGTAAGGAAGGGTCCCCCCTTTGGTGAGGTCGAAAAAAATGTTTTTATATCCCGAAAACGACGTCAGATTCTTGTTTTTCAACCTAAAACTGGTCAAAAACCACATTTTTAATGAAATCGAAAAATGAAAATTCTTGAATCGAAAAAGTGAATAAGGTCCTGTGGTGAGGTCGAAAAAAAATGTTCCTTTTAACTAAACGTTCCGTTTAAACTCACTAGAATCAAAATAATTTCCTCTTGAGGACATTGAAATTTAAAAAGTACTTTTCAAGTTTTTCAAAAAACGTCGTATTCTCGCTTCCATTCCTCAAGGAATAAGGTCAAAAAAGTTTATTCTTTAACTCAAAAGGTCGCGTTACAACTTCACCCTCAATTTCCTTTTTCTAGAGGATTCGAAAAAAAAGAAAAACGAAGCAAAAAAGCCTGTTAAATTATTCAAACATCACTGGAGACATTTCTATTAGTACGTTCAACCGAGATGGGGGCAGGGGAGAGAAAAAAGTAGGGTAAAAAAAAGTTTGTAGAGCATAAATCCCTTGGGGAGCGCGGTCGGACAGCGCTAACTCAAAAAGTTGTCCTATATTTGTTTCTCTGTGGAAACAAAGTGCGCTAAGTAGCGCTAACTTGTTTCAGTGGATGGGGGCGGTTCAAACTCCCTCCCACGTCTTCCTTTTCTTCAAGTTTACCTGTAATTCTTACAACCTAATTTTATTGTTCTTTGTTCTTTACTTATCTTCGATGCCTTCAATTCAATTTGTCCGACAAAATGTAATTGTACACCCCCGACACCCGAGCTTTTTCAACATTTCTTTTACCAGATACCATCAACTACTAATTAAATTACGCCAGTTTATTAGTTTTTTTTTCCTTCTGAAAGTTTCCGTATCTGCTATTTTGTACGTGTGGGTTAATTACATATAGGCTTCTGTCCTCCCTCGATGGGCTTAAAGCGCGGATGCTGATTGCGGAGGGATCCGATCACAGGGTGAAATTAGCAGCAGGACAAAAGGCCCTTCTAATCAAACTTCCTTCCCTTCTAGAATCTATATTAGGGCCGAGTGTCTAATCTGCTTTGGCACGAGTCGATTAAAAAAAATTTCTTTTTTTCTCGATGTCAAAATTGACCTTTTCGTGCCTTTCAATTATTCCGTCTGCACGTTGAACGTTGACTTTGAAATTTATAAAATTTTTTCTCTTTTTTTCCAGGGCTGGCCTGATGCTCGACGGAAAATGAGCCGAATGAAGGTATTTATTCATTATTTCATTAAATTTTAGCTACTACAATTACTCAAACTTTCTTTAAAAATTCGGGGCTCTACAGGCTTTTCAGCTTAAGGGCCCGTTAGACCTCTCTGATGGGGTGGGTGTTATTAAAGCATCCGCTAGTGTTTCGGGCTCTAGGGAGCATATCGGTATCAAATCTTTAGGCTTTTCCGATTAGGTAACATATTGTTTTTGTCATAAAAATTATGAGTACAAATTTTATGATTTTCAAAAAAATAAAAACATGACGACCTATATTAATGTATTCTAAAACTAAAATTCAAATGAAATTTTTCAAAAAAACCAACAGTTTTTTCAGGATATTGGAGAAATACATCACAGAAAAATTCCGCGGTATAAGGGGCCCTTAACTACAGGCCGTACCAAAACCACCTAACTAGCCTTAATATCTTCACATGCACCCATAACCTCTCCCCAATTTCAGCCTCCTCGCCACCTTTTTCCCCCCACACCACCTTCTCCAACCTCTCACCATCTTCCCAAATTTCGGGTTTAAAAGTGTTCTATTACGTGTGTTTATACTTCACGAAAAATGTTTTATTAAAAAAAATGTAAATTTTTAGTTTTTAAGTGCAAAAATACCGAAAAACGTTAGCGACTCCGCAAACGGAGTTGCTTACGTACCCCCGGATGCTCTTACGCGGATAACGGAGTTTGTTACGCAGCAACCCAATCTCTCCTCGGAAATTTCCCCCTTCTTCCCCTCATCAGCAACACTCCTATCAACACAGTCATCACATTCAACCACCACTCCACAACCAACAAGCACCCCCTCCATCACCTCCCCTACCCTAATCTACCCACCCCCAACCTTCCTCCAAACCTCTCCTCACCTCCATCATCCTTCCCCCGCTATTACCGCACCACCAACCTAACTAGCCACCTAAAACTCCATCCTTCATCCTAGCGGATTTTTACTCTAATAAGTCTTTTCTCGAATTTCAACACTACCATCGGAATATTTCACTCTCATCTGAGGGGTTCCATCCTCCCATTTCGAAATGGTCTATTAAATTACAGATGAGTAAATTGTCTCATCATAACCAATTCATGCTTCGATTACAAATACCGAAGCCGACATGCCGTATCAATTTCATCATTGTCTTCCATTCGGCTGATATTAACCCCCTCTCCCTTCCCCCACCCCACCCCCACCACCTTCTCGTTTCCATTTATAATTGGGAGTCGGTGTCAAACGATTTGAAACCCACCGGCTCACTCTACAGCAATTTGAATTTATAATGTTAACACAAAAATACCCCACTTTGTTTTTCGGACATGTTTTTTTTTCTGTTGGGAAGGGTTGGAATTAGATTCGGCTCTTCCGTGTTGGAGATTAGGGAGAACCTGGTTGTAAAAATCCGCTTTGGACGTGTTAATCTAAAATGCTAAATAGTGGACGATTCGGTTTCGGTTTTAATTTTCGAATCGATGAGTCGTTTTTAATCACGCAACGCTTAGGGAAGGGTTTTGATACTAAAGGCATTTCTGAGTAAAGGGTTCGGGATGGGTAATCCATTGATTCTCATTACCGCTAATGTTTGCTTTCAGGGCTTTCAGCGACGAGCCCGCCCCAAACCATCATCGCCTCCCTTCCGCCACCCTCTCCGAGTGCTTCCCGTCCTCGGACCTCCTACAACACTTTTCCCAGTTTCGGCACCTCTTAAACGTCAACTAAAATCTAATAAGCGGCGATGATCAATTTTCATTCTCCGCATCCTCCGAAATTTTCACGATATTAACTACGTCACTGATTTCAGTTTATCGTTTCCTATAATCGCTTTTTGTTTAAGCACTAAAGTGCCGCAACTGAGGCTTTTTGCTCGATATGACGTTGTTTAAAAAATGTTAATTTTCAAAATTTTCAAGATTGGCAAAAACCAGCTCGTAGTTAAAAAGTAGCTACTGGTCGGATCGTCACCAAAACACCAAATACAGGGTAGGGTGGGGGTGGTAGGGGGGAGATTGGGTAAGGTAGTGGGAGGGTCATGGAAGGTCTTGAGAGTGGATAGTTTAAGAGATCCTTTGCTGCGTAACAAATTCCGTCATCCGCGTAAGAGCATCCGGGGGTACGTAAGCAACTCCTTTTGCGGAGTCGCTAACGTTTTTCGTCATTTTTGCCCTTAAAAATTGAATATTCACATTTTTTATTATAGAACATTGTTTGTGACGTATTAACACACGTAATAGAACACTTTTAAGCCCAAAATTTAGGAAGTTGAGAGATTGGAGAAGGTTGCGAGATGTTGGGGAGGAATGGTAGGGAGGTTGTGGGAGGGTGGTGGAATGGTGGGGGTGGTAGGGGAAGGGATTTTTAGTCAAAGTGTGTACTATTTACGAAAAGCTTTGTGTAAACTGAGAAAAAAGCCTAAAACGCAGAAATCTGTTGATTATTTTGTTTTTTATCTTACTTTGACCACTAATTAAACCTTTTGTATTTTAAACTTGACCGATTTCTCTTTGAGGCCTTCAAAACCGCCAGAATTCCTCTCAGGAAATTTACACAGAACTAAATGGTCCATACAATGTTTAAGCCGAATTAGGAACGCTTCGTCAATTTCGTATACAAACACAATGATCAAACTAACAAATTTGTTTTTCCCAAAAAATTAAAGCTTTCCAGAAGAAAGGAGCAAATTTTTTTTTCTTAAGTTTGCTAAAAAAAATTTAAAAAAAATTTATTGTTCATTTATTATTCGGGAAACGTGAAGAGGACGTGCGAGCATTTTGAGTGGAAGTTTACGAGTCCGTCAACTTTGACGTCTTTTTATATTTATGAGTTTTGTAAGAGTCTTATGTTTTGTCGCTGAAGAATAAGAAATGTGGAAGGAGGCGTTTCCCCCTCCGACAGTTCAACTCCTGGAATGGTTTGCGCTCGAACGAACATCGCAGTCAAGACCGTTGCGTTAACCAGTAAACCACCCCATCCCCCCTCCACCACCACCCCACCACATCCCCCACCTTATCAGAGAACCGACGTATTTTCTTTCCCTTTGAACATCCTTTTTAATGTACAGTTCCAATTACATAAATGGTACCGTCTTTCCGCCGGAATTCCAACATTCCGACCCCCCAACCACCCATCTCATATAAGAGAAGCCTTTCAAAAGCCAAACCTCAAACAAGTAATTTAATATGAATATGAATTAAATTTTTTACGTTGTTCCTGAAAGCAGAGGAAAACATTACAGTGGTTTCAACCTGGGAAATTAAAGTATTTTTTTATTTACAGTATAAAACGTCAGTATATCATCAAACACTGCATAAATTATCAAACCAAGTACTTCATACATTATTAACGAAACCTGGGACTTTGATTAGTATATTTTGCCATCAAATATTACTTTAGAAAATACCCAAACGCGATATTATTTAGCGATTTACGAAGGCTATGGCGAGCAAAAATATCTGTCACTGCCTACATTTTGTTATTTAAGGTGGTTATAAAATCCCCCTTCTTGTGTAATTCAGCGTCAAGAGACTGTCTGAATTTTAAGTCCTTCTTTTCTAATCTTTCCCTCAGTGAACCTTTCGTATTCAACGAATTTTCAGCTTTTCTTACGGCTAGATGAACTCGTTTTATTGTGGTCGGTTAAATAAAGGGAAAATGTTTTTCACATTTAAACGATTAAAAAAAAAAAAAGAAAAAAAAAGGAGGGTACACTTCAACTTAAAAGTTTTTCCCCTTAACCATTTATGTCTTTTTAACTTAATACCTTTAAATTATATTAAAAATAAAATTACAAACAAATTGGCTGTAATTGAAACCTACACTTTTGCATGTGTGGGCGGACGAACACGCCACTTGACGATTTCCGTTTCCCTGATAAGTTTGATATATTTAATGTGGGAGCTACTACCTAAAACTATAAAAAAAAACTACTAAAAAAATAAATAAATAAATAAATATATATATATATGTTACAGTTAAAACCCGAAATCAGTCAGAACTAGTTTTAACTAGTCAAAACTAGTTTTCACTAACGCCTTTTGTGAAAACTAGTTTAGACTAGTTAAAACTAGTTTTGACTGCAAGCGTGAGATGATTTTAGTTAAAACTAGTTTTCACTGGAAAGATCTCACTGGGCATTTAGTTTTCGCATTTTGACCTCCTCGGCCGCTCTCGAGTCTGAGTCGCCAAAATTATTAATCATGTCCTATGTCATCAATCTTATGATACTTTGCCACTATGACAAGTTGTATAGGTACCTATGTTCAGCACCATAATGGCGTTTACCAAAAAAATTTACCTAAACCCCTAACTTTTCACCATAAACTGGGGACAGCAAAAGAGCTAATCGGTCCGGAGCATTGCTTCGGAGAGGAGAAAATATCCCTCTAGTCTAGCGATCAAACTCTCCGCACATTGTTTCGGAGCTTTGCACGTGAGATGAAAAAAACATCCTTATAAAGTATCAAACTTGCTGCATATTGGTTGGGAGGTTTGCTCGCGAGAGGAAAAAATGTCCCTCAACAGTTATCAAACTTGCTGCATATTGGTTGGGAGCTTTGCTCGCGAGAGGAAAAAAATATCCCTCTACAGTTATCAAACTTGCTGCATATTGGTTGGGAGCTTTGCTCGCGAGAAAAAAAATGTCCCTCAACAGTTATCAATCTTGCTCCACGTGGGTTCGGAGCC
>JAGWEN010001707.1:0-17600 GCA_018703685.1 Orius laevigatus
TAGAATATTCTCCATCTAGTCCTTTCTTTCTTTGTAGCGATTTTTTAATTTTCTTTTTTTTTTTTTTTTTCTTTTTTTTTTTTTCGCTTAACGGAATTTGAGGGTGAAATGGAATTACTAATGTTCATAACTAGAGCCCGGATTCCCGTGCAATTGCATCTTTTTTTTGCTAACTCTAAACATGAAAATGACAAGTTATGTATCCGAATTGACACCAATGGATCATTTTTACGAAGTTTTATGTTGCACGAAATTGCACGTTTTGGGGTTTAATGCACGAAGTTGCATGTTTTGGTTGTTACTGCACATAATTGCACATTTTGACATTTTTATTATTTTTTTAAATGAATCCGATTTAAATTAAAAAAATAAAAAAACTTGTGAATAGGACCAATGAAAACACGTAATTTGGTAGAATTTGACGACCTCTAGGGAATTGCGATCGTACTATTACGCATTAACTTAGGATACTACCGTCGGGGAGCGCTAGGTTTTAATGATAAGTGGATAAACGAGCTAAACCTGTACCAACGAAGGAAGGTTTTTAGTTTATACCTTGGGTTTTTGCGTTGGTTTTTTTATTCATTTTAATCAATTCGAAACAGCTGTAACTGTGAACTTACCCATTTATAATGCCTAAAGTAGCGGAGTCATCAACGTCCAAAATAAAGGGTTGGATCAAAGATTACCCGGAACTCAAAGCAGATGGAAAAAAACTATTCTGCTCCCTTTGCGAAAAAACAATAGGGAGTGAAAGAAAATCTCAAGTGGATTCCCATGTTAAAACGAGTAAGTCATTCATACTTTTTCTCTTCTTTTTTATTTTCTTTTTGTGGGTTTTTCGTGCCATTATACGTCATATTTTGTAGTACATAGTTTTTTGTATGTTTCCGAAGCCATTACCTAATTCTTGTTTTTAATGATAGGCTCTCACATTCAGATGAAGGAACGGCAGAAGCTTAAAAAAAGGCCTGTTCAGGCAATGCTGAACGAAATAATGGCGTCCTGCGCGTCGATGGATAGACGAGAAGAATTTATGAGGGAGCTATGTTACGCGATGGTAGCAACCGACATTCCATTTAACAAAACTCAACGCGAAACCGTTCAGAGACTTTTTAAATAAGTACACGAACTTTAAAATTCCGGATGAGAGTACGTTGAGAAAAAACCACCTGTCCAAAAATTTTGATTTAACGATTCAAGAAATTAAAAAACAATTAGGTGACCATTATCTGTACATAATGGTAGACGAAACTACTGATTCAAGGGGGAAATACATGTGTGGCTTAATCGTCGGTGTTCTCCACCCGGACATAAAACCAACCCCTTATTTAATTTCATTGAAAGAGCTCCCCAAAACAAACCATGAGACTGTATCCCGATTTATCAATGATAGTCTGTGTAATTTTTTTGTCGGAACGACTTATCAAGACAAAATTATTCTTATGTTGAGCGATGCGGCGCCATATATGATAAAGACTGGGACTGCACTTAAGGTTTTTTACCAAAAACATGACGCATCTGACGTGCATGGCTCATGGGTTGAACCGAGTTGCTGAGAAAGTAAGGGAAATTTTTCCTAACGTCAATAAATTAATTAATTTTAGCAAAAAAATATTTCTAAAATCTCCCTTACGTATTTCAATTTATCGGGATGTTATGGAATGTCCTCTTCCGCCCGAAGTGATTATAACAAGATGGGGCACGTGGTTGGAGGCCGCAATCTTTTATGCGGAAAATTTTACCAAATACAAAGAAGTCGTAGACAGTTTGGAGGATGATGCACAATCAGTCGCAAAAGTTAAAGAACTCATTAATAAGAAGTCAGTTTCTGCTGACTTGGCTTATATACGAAGCCACTTTGCAATTCTTTCAAAATCTATCTCAAAATTGGAAGAAAGATATCTTCCGTTAAATTCGCAAATACAAATTATAGAGGACGTAGATGAACAGTTAAAAGAAATAAAAAACGAAAAAGGCCAAGCAGTTTACAATAAATTTCTAAATGTTTTGGAAAAAAACCCTGGGTACAGGTCAATTACATCATACAACAAAGTTTTGCAAGGTGACAGTAATTCGGTGGATTTAGATCCAATGCTCTTAAGTTGTTTCAAGTTTTGCCCAATAACTAGTGTAGATATAGAAAGGGTGTTTTCTCAATTAAAAAACATATTGTCTGATAGAAGACATAGCTTTACAGAGAACAATTTCGAAAAATATTTAATTGTAAATTTTAATAAAATTTTGTAAAATAATTTTTTTTGTTTCTATTTTTTAATTTTTTAATAAAATGGTTTACCTACTTTCGAAGTGTGGTGTATAGTTTATCAATTGACCATTACTTTTTGTACTTATTTATTTTTTTTTTAATAATTTCAGGAACAAAAATAAACAAATTTCTTTCCCTAATGGTATCTAGCAATTTTTTTAAATTTTATCATTATTTCTACACAAAAAAAAAGAGTAGCAAGTAAATAACTACATTTTTTATTTTGCATGCACGTTTTTAAGTTTTTACTGCACGTTTTTGCACGTTTTTAAGTTTTTATTGCACGTTTTTAAATTTTTACTGCACGAAAATCCGGCTCTACTCATAACATTCAAAAATTTGTGGGTGGGGGGCAAAGGATTTAATTGTTTTAAAAGGGGGGCGCACTGCTGTGAAAAAGTTTCTGTTTTTGCCTAATATATTTTTCTTTAAAAAGCCAATTTTTTTTCTGGTTTAAATCCCCCCCCCCCCCACCGGGCGCCCCTTAACTGAAAACCCACCCACACCCTAAGGTCCCAGTCCGCCCCTGTTGATGGTTACTGTCTTAATGCATGATGGCTACTATAAGTCATAACAATGGTTTACTAGCAGAATGCATGAGGTACTTCCACATATGTACTACAAAATTTCTGCTTATGCTAGGAGGAGCTAGAGGAACAAAAGATTGTAAAATGATATATTTTAATAATATTGCACACAACAGGTGATATTTTAACAATAGTTGTGAGGGCTTGGTAAAGCTGATAAGTTGGCTGGAGCCTTGTTTGTATCCTTGTGGATAATTAATCTTGATGAGGTCGATGTATTCGGATAGGTTCTTCGATGACAATCGTGTTGCAAATCATGTCGTAGCCGGTGCGGTTGTTGGGAAAGTAGAATAAAGCGAACGAAGTTGGGATTAGGACGGCGATGACGAAGTTTTTGACAGCGGCGCGGACAAAAGAGAGGCCGAGGCCGAGGTCGGTCCCTGGTCGGACGATCACTAATCCTTGGTTGCTTTGGTTGTTGTTTGCCTCTAAAGGTGTCACTGTTTCGCATCTCACTACACGGAGTTTCATGATCGATTTACCCGGTGATGCTCCTCCGATCCGACCGTTTACTCCTCCTTTGAGCCATATTGTCTGAAATCGAAAATTCGGCTTGGAATGAGATTTCCGGACTTGGAATAGGTCCTACCTCAAATAAGCAAACGACTATTCGATGAATCATTTCCAAAACGATGAGACCTTCAGTCATTTTTAATATCGTCTGATATTCAAAAGTCGCCTCTTTGTGAACATTGATAAGCTTTTCAAGGTCCCTGAAGAAATAAATTAAGAACAAAATGTTAATTTTATTTGAAAATTGTAGGTAGCAGTGGATTCTTGATTCATCTGGATAGCTGTCAATTATTTTGGTTAAAGAAGCAAAAAATTTCAAAAATCCACCAATAGGGTAATGATGTAAAGCAACCCATGATGAGTAATCAGTAAGAGTGATGCAATGACACCAATGTATGATGGGTAATGGGGTAATGACGCCAATCCAGGATAGGTAATCGGGTAATGATGCAATGCATGATGGGTAATGGGAATAATGACGCCATTGCAGGGGGTGGTAAGTAATGGGGGTAATGACCCAAATGGCAATGCATGATTGGTAATGGGGGTAATGACGCCAATGGCAATGCATGATGGGTAATGGGGTAATGACGACCAAAGCATGGTGGATAATGGGGGTAATGACGCCAGTGCATGGTGGATAATGGGGGTAATGACGCCAATGGCAATGCATGATGGGTAATGGGGGTAATGAAGCCTCAAGGGTAATGGTAAAGCCAAGGGTAATCACGCCAATGCAGGTGGGTAATGGGGGTAATGACGCCTCAAGGGTAAAGGTAAATCCAAGGGTAATGACGCCAATGCAGGTGGGTAATGGGGGTAATGACGCCAATGCATGGAGGGTAATGGAGGTAATGACGCCAATGCATGGTGGGTAATGGGGGTAATGACGCCTCAAGGGTAATGGTAAAGCCAAGGGTAATGACGCCAATGCAGGTGGGTAATGGGGTAATGACGCCAATGCATGGTGGGTAATGGGGGTAATGACGCCAATGTAGGGTGGGTAATGGGGGTAATGACGCCAATGAATGGTGGGTAATGGGGGTAATGACGCCATTGCAGGTGGGTAATCGGGGTAATGACGCCATTGCAGGTGGGTAATCGGGGTAATGACGCCATTGCAGGTGGGTAATCGGGGTAATGACGCCAATGCAGGTGGGTAATCGGGGTAATGACGCCAATGCATGGTGGGTAATGGGGGTAATGACGCCAATGCATGGTGGGTAATGGGGGTAATGACGCCAATGTATGGTGGGTAATGACGCCAATGCATGATAGGTAATGGGGGTAATGACGCCAATGGCAATGCATGATGGGTAATGACGCCTCAAGGGTAATGGTAAAGCCAAGGGTAATGACGCTAATGCATGGTGGGTAATGAGGGTTATGACGCCAATGCATGGTGGGTAATGGGGGTAATGACGCCAATGCATGGTGGGTAATGGGGGTAATGACGCCAATGAATGGTGGGTAATGGGGGTAATGACGCCTCAAGGGTAATGGTAAAGCCAAGGGTAATGACGCCAATGCAGGTGGGTAATGGGGGTAATGATGCCAATGCATGGTGGGTAATGGGGGTAATGACGCCAATGGCAATGCATGATGGGTAATGGGGTTAATGACGCCTCAAGGGTAATGGTAAAGCCAAGGGTAATGACGCTAATGCATGGTGGGTAATGGGGGTAATGACGCCAATGCATGGTGGGTAATGGGGGTAATGACGCCAATGCATGGTGGGTAATGGGGGTAATGACGCCAATGCATGGTGGGTAATGGGGGTAATGACGCCAATGCATGGTGGGTAATGGGGGTAATGACGCCATTGCAGGTGGGTAATCGGGGTAATGACGCCAACGCAGGTGGGTAATGGGGGTAATGACGCCAATGTATGGTGGGTAATGACGCCAATGCATGATAGGTAATGGGGGTAATGACGCCAATGGCAATGCATGATGGGTAATGGGGGTAATGACGCCTCAAGGGTAAAGGTAAAGCCAAGGGTAATGACGCCAATGCATGGTGGGTAATGAGGGTAATGACGCCAATGCACGATGGGTAATTGGGTAATGACGCCAATGCACGATGGGTAATTGGGTTATGGTGCAATGCATAATAACTTCAAAGGTGAAGCTTTTTTCTCACATTATATCAACGATATCTAACGCCACATAAGTGGCGCCAAGCTTAAGCAACAGAAGTATCAAGAAGTCGATAATTTCGGCGACCATTCGTTTCCAAAACGATGGGATTTTACATTCAAGACCTGAAAACGAGATGATTATAAACCAAAGAGGATACAAAATGTTACCGTCATGTGTATCGGTTTGTGGCGTAGGTTGAGGTCTGGTGACATTCGACGTCGGCGGTGAAACATTCGGATTCCGCGCTGAACTCATAATCGACTGCTGGGCCATCAAATAATAAGGAAACTGAGCAGTCACACTCTGCCAAAAGTACGCTTGGTTCAGCCAAATCCGAAGATCTTTGAAATAATCTTCGGAACATTTGTATTTGCGAGATGTAGCTTCCGGTGCTCGACAATGCGAGTAACTTTGAAAACCCTGATATGGAGGAGTCACCACCCATGGCACCTCACGTTTCGTTCCCATTATACCTAAAATACATCAAAATTAACAAAATACTTTTCAAATCATAATCACCTTCACTTTTTAAAAACTTCACTTCTTAAATTTTAAACCAAAAAACTTTCTGAAAATTAACTAATCAAAATTTTGACATTTCATTTTATGTAAATAAACCATAAAATCCTTACTTTTAATCTTTTATCACAATTCGTTATCACCAAAACTGAAAAGTGAAAACATTCATTACGGTTCTACCAACCTAAATTTATTAAAATAATAGCATAAAACGTGATTTTTGATAGATTAGCTATTAAAAAGTGGATTTTAATTAAGAAAAAATAGATTTTTAATAGTGTTTTAATGTATTAGATACATAAATTTAATATTTTCAAAAAGTAGGCAACACTGCTTTTAATGTAAACATTGATACCGATAACCTTCCTTATCAGTTTGACATTTGACAACAATCCAGAAAATAATATTTTTCTTCTAGGTAAGTAATTAAATTGTTGATAAAATGTTATAGTTTTGTTTTTAGATGGATATTGAATTAAAAATTGAGGATAATTCATTGGATATAAAAGAGGAAGAGATGACTTATTCTTGTACCACCTGTGATGTTTGTTATTCGACGATTGGTGAGCTTCAAGGACATGTTGGTGTGCATGATCCGAAATTGGAGGAAGAAAGTAAAAAGCACGTGTGTGGGCTCTGCGGGAAGGATTTTACGCGACGGTATTCCCTGACGAAACATGAGAGGTCGCACACTGGCGAAAGGCCGTATTCGTGCGCTCTCTGTGAGAGAAGATTTAACGATTCTAAAGACCTCAAACGACACGTTCGACTCCACACGGGCGAGAAGCCATATTCGTGTAAGTTCTGCGATTCAAAATTTAACCAGTCGACCGGCCTCAAACGTCACGAACGTCTCCACACAGGAGAGAAGCCCTACGAGTGCGATTTCTGTGAAAAGAAGTTCACCCAGTCATCCGACTTGAGACGACATGAACGGATGCACACTGGAGACAAACCTTTTATTTGTAAACTCTGCCCTAAAAAGTTCACCCATTCTTCCCACTTGACGAATCATGAAGCGACTCATTTTTTATGTACATAAACTCAATACGTCATAGGGGCTACAAGCAACCATGAAACTCTCAGAAAGACTGCATCGTCCATGGTCAGAACGTCAATTTTTTAAAACTGCAGTTGATCCTGTCACCAGGATGCATGGAGAACACTCTTGTATAATTTCATGTCACTCAAGAGTATAATAAAAATTCTTTTATTGAATTTTAATTTGTTGCCAATACCTACCATTGTCAGAACCCATCTTGGACCGCTTGGACGTTTTGGATAGTTTGGACGATTTTGACAGTTGGGATGATTTGGGAGGTTTTTACTGTTTGGGAGATTTGGGTGGTTGTTACAGTTTTGGCGGTCTGGGAAGTTGGGGTGAGCTTGGCATTTTTGGTGATTTTGCTGGTTTGGGTGATTTGGGCATTTTTGGTGGTTTCGGTGATTTGGGCGATTTTGGAGACTTGGGCGACCTCGATGGTTTTGCCGGTTTTGGTGATTTTTGGAGGGTTTGGGTGATTTGGGCATTTGTGGTGGTTTCGGTGATTTGGGGAATTTAGGTGGTTTCAGTGATTTTGGTGACTTAGGCGACCTTGATGGTTTTGCTGGTTTTGGTGATTTTGGAGGGTTTGGGTGATTTGGGCATTTTTGGTGGTTTGGGTGATTTTGGTGGTTTTTGCTGGTTTTGGTGATTTTGGCATTTTTGTTGGTTTCGGTGATTTGGGCGATTTTGGTGGTTTCGGTGATTTGGGCGGCCTTGATAATTTTGCGGGTTTTGGTGATTTTGGAGGGTTTGGTTGATTTTGGTGGTTTTCCTGGTTTGGGTGATTTTGGCATTTTTGGTGGTTTCGGTGGTTTGGGCGATTTTGGTGGTTTCGGTGATTTGGGCGGCCTTGATGATTTTGCGGGTTTTGGTGATTTTGGAGGGTTTGGGTGATTTTGGTGGTTTTCCTGGTTTGGGTGATTTTGGCATTTTTGGTGGTTTCGGTGGTTTGGGCGATTTTGGTGGTTTCGGTGATTTGGGCGGCCTTGATGATTTTGCGGGTTTTGGTGATTTTGGAGGGTTTGGGTGATTTTGGTGGTTTTCCTGGTTTGGGTGATTTTGGCATTTTTGGTGGTTTCGGTGATTTGGGCGATTTTGGTGGTTTCGGTGATTTGGGCGGCCTTGATGATTTTGCGGGTTTTGGTGATTTTGGAGGGTTTGGGTGATTTTGGTGGTTTTCCTGGTTTGGGTGATTTTGGCATTTTTGGTGGTTTCGGTGATTTGGGCGATTTTGGTGGTTTCGGTGATTTGGGCGGCCTTGATGATTTTGCGGGTTTTGGTGATTTTGGAGGGTTTGGTTGATTTTGGTTGTTTTCCTGGTTTGGGTGATTTTGGCATTTTTGGTGGTTTCGGTGATTTGGGCGATTTTGGTGGTTTCGGTGATTTGGGCGATTTTGGTGGTTTTGGTGATTTGGGCGGCCTTGATGATTTTGCGGGTTTTGGTGATTTTGGGGGGTTTGGGTGATTTTGGTGGTTTTGCCGGTTTGGGTTAATTTTTAGGGTTTTGATGGTTTGGGGCATGTAGGTTTGCTTTAAAAAAAAATTTTTTTCTTCTTTTTTTTGCTTGACCTAGCGGACTAAATCCTAATAAAGCACTGGCTAAAGTTGAAAAGAAGGTCCCTGCAAAATTTCAAGTCGATTAATCAAGTTGGCGAAGCTGTATCCCTATCTCACTGAAGAAGAAGAACATTGTAGCGGTGAAAACCCCGGAGTTTCAAAGTTGTATATCTCGGTTCTTTGTGAACCGATCGGCTTGAAATTTTCAGGGATTTCTATTATAGTATTAGAGAAGGTCTATATAAAATTTAAAGTAAATCGGTCCGCAGGGAGCCGAGATCCAGTTTTGCTTGGCGGGGCGGAACGCTACCGCTCCTTCCAATAGACCTACCCAAGGTGACATTCCCGCGCCTTTTTAAAGCAAATCTCTTCTACAGTAGTTTATTTTTTATCCGCCAGTCTTCACGTCCTGTTTTATTCAAAGTTTAACTTTAAAATTAAACTAAATCATTAAAAACTTGATTATTTTATACATTAAAATTAAGGGAACATTATTTTAAAATAAAAGATAATAAAAAGTTGAAAGAAATCTATTTTCTCCGACGGTTAACACTTTCACCGACGTAAACTCCCTTGCCATGGTAGCCACGTAAATACAACTTACAACTCACAGGTATCTTTTCACAAGTGGACCACGAGAAATCCGGACCATTTCTTCATGATTTGAGGTGGAAATTTAATCGGGATCGTGTAGGACCATATTGTGTGTTTAAATTTAGCAAGTCGAGAAGCCTTTTAGGATGAAAAGTTTGTTCATTTTGTTGCTGGTAGTTCCGGCTATCGTGTTCACCTTAAGCCCTGGTAAGTAAAATAAGGAATTATGTAATAGAACATATTTTGATGTTTCTGTTAAGTCGTACGGGCACAAGAAGACGATGTCGATGATGAGATGGTGGACGTTGAAAATGAAGAGACTGCGGTAACTGGCGAAGATGCTGTGGAAGAAGAAGAGATCGCGGATAAACCTGGCGGATCTCCTGATGCGGAGACGACGATTCTTTTCACGAGGCCGACTCCCCTTTCGGGAACGTTGTTGGACCTCCCTGGCGGAAATTTGGTCGAGTTTTTGGTCGGGTTTAAAAACAAAGGATCTCAAGATTTCATCCTGGAAACTCTGGACGCTTCATTCCGGTATCCGATGGACTTCAACTTTTATATTCAAAACTTCTCGACTTTGGCGTATGAGAAAACGGTGAAGCCGAGCCAAGAGGCGACACTTTTTTACAGCTTCATTCCAGCGGAAGCTTTCGCCGGACGCCCTTTTGGACTGAGCGTCAACCTTAGATATCGAGATTTGGTAAATTGCTTAAAGTCAAGCCGTTGTCAAGGGTTGCCAGTTAGTCATCAACTTGACCCTTTCTTCGTTATTCACAGTATTCTATTTTTCATCAAAAACCTTAAAATCAACATTTTAAGAGCGAATTTTTCTTCAAAATGCTCAAAACCAACATGTGTAAAGTCTAGTTTTTGTCCAAAAACCTTAAAATCAAAGTTTTAAGAGCCTTTTTTTTTGTCAAAAACCTCAAAATCAACAATAATTTTAAAGCCCCATTTTCGTCAAAAAACCTTAAAATCATAGTTTGAGGAGCCTTTTTTCGTCAAAATCAAGGTTTCAAGAGCCAAATTTTTGTCAAAAACCTCAAAATCAACAATAATTGTAAAGCCCAATTTTCCTCAAAAAAAAACCTCAAAAGCAAAGTTTTAAGAGCCTTTTTTTCGTCAAAAATGTCAAAATCAAGGTTTCAAGAGCCAAATTTTTGTCAAAAACCTCAAAATCAACATTTGTAAAGCCTAATTTTCGTCCAAAAACCCCAAAATCAAAGTTTTAAAAGCCTTTTTTCATTAAAAAAAAAACCTCGCCAAATTTTTGTCCAAAAACCTGATAATCGGCGTTTTAAGTGCAATTTATTTTGTCAAAAACCTCAAAACCTACATTTTTAAAGCCTAATTTTCGTCCAAAAACCCCAAAATCAAAGTTTTAAAGCCTTTTTTCGTCAAAAATGTCAAAATCAAGGTTTCAAGAGCCAAATTTTTGTCAAAAACCTCAAAATCAACAATAATTGTAAAGCCCAATTTTCGTCAGAAAACCTTAAAATCAAAGTTCTAAGAGCCTTTTTTTTTTTTTTTTTGTCAAAAATCCCTAAATCAACGTTTTAAGAACCAAATTTTAGTCAAAAACCTCAAAATCAACATTTGTAAAGCCTAATTTTCGTCCAAAAACCCCAAAATCAAAGTTTTAAGTGACATTTTTTTGTCAAAAACCTCAAAATCAAGATTTCAAGAGCCAAATTATCGTCAAAAACCTCAAAGTCAACATTTTTAAAGCCCAATTTTTGTCCAAAAACAAAGTTTTAGGAGCCTATTATTCGTCAAAAAACCACAGGTTTTCATTTGTTTAAAAAGGGGGGCGCAATGTAAAAAAAATTTGGGAATCTCTGTTTTATATATTAATTTGAACCTTTTTGGACAAGGAAAGACGCTTTTTATAGTGATTTAAACCTCTATGGATGAGAAAAGACCCTTTTTACGCAGATTAGATTCTCTTTGGACAAGTAAAGACCCTTTATTTGCAAATTTGAACCTCTTTGGATAAGAAAAAAACCGTTTTTCCAGATAACTTCTTTGGAAAAGTGGTGACCCTGTTTACACTAATTTGAGCCTCTTTGGATAACTAAAGACCCTTTTCATTCACATTAGAACCCTTTGAACAATTAAAAACCGTTTATTTGCATTCTGAACTTCTTTGGATGAGTAGAGACCCTTTTTACGTTAATTTGAACCTCTTTGGATAAGTTTAGACCTATTTTTACACTGATTTGAACCTCTTTAAAGACCCTTGAAATCTTTTTAGACCTTGAAAGACCTTTGAAGACTCTTGAAATCGTTTAAAGACCCTTTTTATGCAAATTAGAACCTTTTCCCCCTCTTTTTTATTTCTTCTTGGACTGGCAATCCAGGGGCATTGGTGAAATTTTCAACACCTTGTAATAGGTTTTTTAAATTTATTATTATTTTATTTTCTACAGAGTGGAGGACAATTTTACGAAGGTGTTTATAACGAAACAGTCAACATAATCGAATTGGACGAAGGGCTGGATGGCGAAACGTTTTTCCTTTACGTCTTCTTGATCGCATGCGCAGTCCTCGCATTGGTCGTCGGTCAACAGTTCCTCGTCTCAGTCGGCAAAAAGCGAGTTTCCTCCTCTGGATCGGCCAAAAAACAAATCGAAACCGGAACCGGACGTGATGACGTCGATTATGAATGGCTTCCTAAAGAAACTCTTCAAAGCCTTAGTAAGTTTCGGACTTTTTTTTCGTTTTTCTCAGCTTCCTCGCTTCCGATCGACTTGAAATTTTTAGGGCTCTTTCTTGACACAATCAAGAAGAGCTGTGCCAAATTTCAAGACGATTAGACCACAGGAAGCTGAGTAATTGCCCATTTTAAAAATTTATCAGCGGTCTATAACTTGGGGTTTTAATAATCGGACGCGAGGGTCGTTTGCCGCTAAACTTTTATTTTTCCAGAAAACGGACACCATGGTAACAAGATTAAACAGAAAAGGCGAAAAAACAAAAAAGGAGATACAAGGAATATGTGAGAGGATTTTGTTAGGACGCAAACTTTTTTTGTTTTTGTTTTTTCTAGTTGCGTGTTTTTTATTTATTTTCTATTTATTTTTTTTTCCACAAGCACACAAAACTGCACATTAGTAGAAGCTTTTTTTGTTGTAGTTTTTTATTTTATTTAAGTTATTGGTTTCATGATAGTAGCAATGCTTTTTAGCCTCTAGCAGTGCTGTAATTCCCTCATGTTCAAAAATTTCCCTCTCGAGCTATTTTTTTCCCTGTTTCGCCAACTTAACCTGAGTTTCAAAACATGTCAGGTTTGCCAACTTAATAACAACTTAATTCCCTCATGTTCAAAAATTTCCCTCTCGAGCTATTTTTTTCCCTGTTTCGCCAACTTAGCCTGAGTTTCAAAACATGTCAGGTTTGCCAACTTAATAGCAACTTAATTCCCTCTTGTTCCAAAATTTCCCTCTCGAGCTATTTTTTTCCCTGTTTCGCCAACTTAACCTGAGTTTCAAAACATGTCAGGTTTGCCAACTTAATAACAACTTAATTCCCTCATGTTCCAAAATTTCCCTCTCGAGCTATTTTTTTCCCTGTTTCGCCAACTTAACCTGAGTTTCAAAACATGTCAGGTTTGCCAACTTAATAACAACTTAATTCCCTCATGTTCAAAAATTTCCCTCTCGAGCTATTTTTTTCCCTGTTTCGCCAACTTAACCTGAGTTTCAAAACATGTCAGGTTTGCCAACTTAATAACAACTTAATTCCCTCATGTTCAAAAATTTCCCTCTCGAGCTATTTTTTTCCCTGTTTCGCCAACTTAACCTGAGTTTCAAAACATGTCAGGTTTGCCAACTTAATAGCAACTTAATTCCCTCTTGTTCCAAAATTTCCCTCTCGAGCTATTTTTTTCCCTGTTTCGCCAACTTAACCTGAGTTTCAAAACATGTCAGGTTTGCCAACTTAATAACAACTTAATTCCCTCATGTTCAAAAATTTCCCTCTCGAGCTATTTTTTCCCTGTTTCGCCAACTTAACCTGAGTTTCAAAACATGTCAGGTTTGCCAACTTAATAACAACTTAATTCCCTCATGTTCAAAAATTTCCCTCTCGAGCTATTTTTTCCCTGTTTCGCCAACTTAACCTGAGTTTCAAAACATGTCAGGTTTGCCAACTTAATAACAACTTAATTCCCTCATGTTCCAAAATTTCCCTCTCGAGCTATTTTTTTCCCTGTTTCGTCAACTTAACCTGAGTTTCAAAACATGTCAGGTTTGCCAACTTAATAACAACTTAATTCCCTCATGTTCAAAAATTTCTCTCTCGAGCTATTTTTTCCCTGTTTCGCCAACTTAACCTGAGTTGCAAAACATGTCAGGTTTGCCAACTTAAATTCTTGTAGTTTTACTCAAATTCAGTGTTTTTGCGCCCTTCAAAATGTTCATTAAATTCATTATCAGTTTAGCCAACTTGAAGTCTGGATTGGATTTTACTTCTTTTATGTACATTGTACACTTTTGTACAGTTTTACCAACTTGAGTTCAACATTTTGTTCATTTTGAACTGAAGCTCATGATTTACAGCACTGCTAACTTTTCTGTGCCCCCATCAGTGTTGCCAACCTAACTTCTTTTTCTTTTTCAGACATGTCTCCCAGGGCAAATAAATCGCCGAAAACGAGTCCTAGAGCGAGACGGACGAAGAGATCTGACGACTGACTCGCCTAAAGAGCGAAATAAAATAAAAAACGATTTTTTTCAACCTGTTTTTGCAATTACAAAGGGAGGGAGGGGGGGTTTAAAAAAAATAGAACAAAAAACTTTGATTTGTAAATAACCCAGTTTTAGTACAATTGCTCATTTTGTTTTTGTGAACTTATTTATTTTGAAAGTGATAATACGGGATGAATAAAGATTTTGTACTAAATTTCTAGTTTTGTGCTTTGTAAAATCGAGTGGCGGTCACTTTTCCGATGATGAAAGTCATCAAGGCGTGATCGGGGAAGAATTTCCTTTCGACGGTCGAAATCTTGTCGTTGGAATGTCGATGGATTTCGAAAAGCGTGTCTTCGCCTTTTTCCTGGACGGTGACGATGACTTTTTTTTTGTTCGGCAAGATATACTCGAAGGGCTCCTCAAGCTTGAATTTCATCTCAACATCGCTGTATGGGGTCGAAAGTATCATTTTGTATTCATCGCCCAGAATGAAAAATTGAAAAGTTGGTTTTAGTTTGAGAAAAGCGATCCTCCCAAGGCGGCTCACTCCGATCTCTTTGAGGTAACTATCGAAATTATGGCTGGACTCGAGTTTGTATTTTATGCCCGAAAATTTATCCATTTTTAGTCTTTTTTATCGGCCAAATATAAACGAGTGGCTGTGACGCTTCCCGATTTGTAGGTCATGATCGCTTTGTCTATGAAAAATTTACGAGTGACGATTGAAATTTTTTGGTTTTCATGTTTTTGAGTTTCGACTAAAGTGTCGTTTCCGATTTTGTGGACGACAACATGGACGATTTCGCCGTTCGGAATTGGAACACCGAATTTAAACTCTTCGCCAAGTTTGAAGTCGATATCGAACTTGCTGAATGAAGTGCCGAAAACCATTCGGTATTTTTCGCCGTCCACGAAAAGCTGAAATGTCGGACGGAGGTGCATAAAAGCGCTTCTTATCCAAGCATTGATTCCGATTTCTTTGAGATAACTTTCGAAATTTTCACTCGACTTTAGCGTATATTTTATGCCAGAGAACTTTTCCATTGTACACAAAGGTATGGATTCTTTTTAAAATTTTTAATTACATACCATTTTGTGTCAAAAGTTTTAATTTAATTTTTTTTCCTACATTTTTTTGTGTATTTTTGAAGTTTTCATGTGTTCTTTGGACATCTACATGTGTTTTCTTGACAAAAAAAAAGTACAGAGTCCAGCTTTGTTGCCGATAAAGGATCGAAGTCCAGCTTTCTAGCATAGTTTGTAGTCAATAAATGTCAAAGTCCAGCTTTGTAGACAATAAAGGGTCAAAGTCCACATTTGTGGTCAACCATCTTCATTGTCATTCAAGGGTCAAAGTCCACATTTGTGGTCAATCAAGGGTCAAAGTCCGTCTTCATAGTCAGTTAAAGTCCACATTTGTGGCCAATCAAGAGTCAAAGTCCACATTTGTGGCCAATCAAGAGTCAAAGTCCACATTTGTGGTCAATAAAGGGTTAAATTCCATCTTAATAGTCAACCAAGGCCAAAGTACATCTTGATGGACGTTCGCGGGTCAAAGTCCATCGTCATCCAAAGGTCAAAGTCCACATTTCTGGCCAATCAAGAGTCAAAGTCCGTCCTCATCGTCATTCAAGGGTCAAAGTCCACATTTCTGGCCAATCAAGAGTCAAAGTCCACATTTGTGGTCATTCAAGGGTCGAAGTCCACATTTGTAGTCAATCAAGGGTCAAAGTCCACATTTGTGGCCAATCGAGGGTCAAAGCCAGTCCTCATCGCCCTTCAAGGGTCAAAGTCCACATTTGTGGTCAATCGAGGGTCAAAGTCCGTCCTCATCGTCAGCCAAAGGTCTAAGTCTACATTTGTGGCCAATCAAGAGTCAAAGTCCACATTTGTGGTCAATCAAGGGTCAAAGTCCACATTTGTGGTCAATCAAGGGTTAAATTCCATCATAATAGTCAACCAAGGGCCAAAGTACATCTTGATGGTCAGTCAAGGATCAAAGTCCATCTTAATAGTCAACCAAGGGTCAAAGTCCATCTTAATAGCAGTCAAGGATCATAATCCATATTTGACGTCGATAAAGGGTCAAAAAGTGCATCTCCGTCCTGTGACGGTCTGCGTACATCTTTCTCGTGGTGTCAAAGTCTATCTATAAAATGACTTTCTCGTCACGTAATGCTCCATTTCTACGTTTTCCCTAAATAAAAGTTAATCTCAATTAAAATTAGAGCAGTAAAGATGGAAATCAACCCAAAAGACAAAGCTCTTTTCCTATTCTTTTCCAATTTTGTTCCCCTCTCTCTTTTGCTTTTTCGGAGGGGAAAATTGATAGCGAATGTTTCATATCGACCTTGGCCTTTACCTGGGCGTGGTTACTCTTTTTCTGTGGGACTGAAACCCTGGAGCAAGGACGTCCAAGGTCCGCCCGACATTTTCATTTTATTTTTATTTCGTTTGTGGTAAAAAACAAAATTAATATCGAATTCCGTCCGCCAAATTTAATTCAAATGCTCGAAAAAGAAAAAAGCCGTGTTCGCCCTTGTAAAATCTCATTTTGAACCTAAAAAACGCAAGAATCAATAAGGGAATTCTTTGACCCTTTCTCGAAGAGCCGCTCCAAGGGGATGGTGCAGGACCCATCGCTATAGGGCCCTTTTTATCTTGATTTTTGATCCTTTTTGGACACTAGGGCCCATTTTAACTAGATACTGTTCCTTTGCGACAAATAAGGCCCTTTAAGCTTGATTTTTTTAATCTTTTTTGGACGCTAGGGGCCCTATTTAAGTAAATTTCATTCTTTTACGACAAAATGGCCTCTCGTAGCTCGTTTTTTGATCTTTTTGGACGCTAGGGGCCCTTTTTAACTAGATACTGTTCATTTACGACAAATAAGGCCCTTTTGACTTGATTTTGATCCTTTTTGGACATTAGGGGCCCATTTTAACTAAATACTGTTCCTTTACGACTAATAAGGCCCTTTTTAGCTTGATTTTTGATCCTTTTTGGACATTAGGGGCCCTTTTAAACTAGTTAGGTACTGTTCCTTTGCGACAAATAAGGCCCTATTAACTTGATTTTTGATCCTTTTTGGACATTAGGGGTCCTTTTTAACTAGATACTATTCCTTTGCGACAAATAAGGCCCTTTAAGCTTGATTTTTTAAAATCATATTTGGACGCTAGGGGCCCTATTTAACTAGATTTCGTTCTTTTACGACAAAATGGCCTCTCGTAGCTCGATTTTTGATCTTTTTTGGACGCTAGGGGCATTTTTTAACTAGATACTGTTACTTTACGACAAATAAGGCACTTTTTAGCTTGATTTTTGATACTTTTTGGACGCTAGGGGCCTTATTTATCTAGATTTCGTTCTTTTACGACAAAATGACCTCGTAGCTCGATTTTTGATCTTTTTGGATACTAGGGCTCTAGTTCGGCCCCTAGTGCCCAAAAAGGATCTAAAATCGAGCTAAAAGAGGTCATTTTGTCGTTAAGTAACAGTATCTAGTTAAAAAGAGCCCCTAGCGTCCAAAAAAGATCAAAAATCGAGCTACGAGAGGCCATTTTGTCGTAAAAGAACGAAATCTAGTTAAATAGGGCCCCTAGCGTCCAAAAAGGATAAAAAATCAAGCTAAAGGTCCTATTTGTCGTAAAGGATTATTATCTAGTTAGCTTGATTTTT
>JAGWEN010001708.1:0-17449 GCA_018703685.1 Orius laevigatus
AGGGTAGCCAAAGGTAGGGGGAGGGGGGAGGTTCAATGCTGATTCTGCTTGTCCTAGCACTAATAGAACCGTGCTCTATCTCTTCCTCGTCTCAAAAGGGACTAATTTATTCCCCCTTCACCCTTGGGGACCCACAAAAACCCTCTTACAAAAATTAAACCCACACCCCTCTTAAAATGTAAAATTATATTAAAACACCCTGATGGGCAATCAGGTCTAATTAATTGGAAAAAGTTAATAACCCGAGAAGAAATATCGTCTTTCTCCACGAATACAAAAAAAGCCTTGGAAAGTAGCGAGTTTCCTCATTAAAAGCCATAATTAAATTCAAAAAAGCCATAATTCGTTTCTAGAAGGTTTTAGACAATTCAAGCCCATTTCAGAACGTTTCTCGACATTTCAAGACAGTTTATGGACAGATTTAGACCATTTAAGACCAATTTTGACCGTTTTGAACGTTTCTAGACCATATAGGACCGTTCTAGACCGTCTTATACCGTTTAACGCTGGAATACTAAACCTTCGACTTTTTGACGACTATGTGCATATTTTCTTTAAAAAGGGTTTAAGGTGTTTCTTCCTGTTTTTGGACAGTTTTAGACTGTTTCTAGACCCTCTTAGATCGCACTGGCATTGGAAAAATTGAAAGTTTTTAAGGCAGAAAATGGGGTCAAACTTTATCTAAAAAGTGTTTTTAAGGCGATAATGGGGTCCAACTTTATCTAAAAAGTGTTTTTAAGGCAGAAAATGGGGTCCAACTTTATCTAAAAAGTGTTTTTAAGGCGATAATGGGGTCCAACTTTATCTAAAAAGTGTTTTTAAGGCAGAAAATGGGGTCAAACTTTATCTAAAAAGTGTTTTTAAGGCAGATAATGAGGTGAAACTTTATCTAAAAAGTGTTTTTAAGGCAGAAAATTGGGTCAAACTTTATCTAAAAAGTGTTTTTAAGGCAGATAATGGGGTCCAACTTTACCTAAAAAGTGTTTTTAAGGCAGAAAATGGGGTCAAACTTTATCTAAAAAGTGTTTTTAAGGCAGTTTTAGACTGTTTCTAGACCCTCTTAGATCGCACTGGCAAAAAAATTGAAAATTTTCCACTAACCTGGACATCTTTGGTGAATTGATTGTTGCAGAAGATGTGAACAGAATTGAACTCCCTAACGCGGTCGAATTCAAATTTGATCTCGACTGGCCTTCCATCTCTGGTGTCGTTCCTCCATCCGACCCATCCTTGCCCTGCTAAAAATCAAAAATATAGCAAAGCACAAATAAAAAGGAACCTCCTACCTCTTTCATAGTCGTAATACGACATTTTGAAATTTTCAGGGCCAATTTTGCCATCTGTAAGCTGACCTAGACCACGCTTAAGCTCTGCATCCCAATGTCCATCATAGGTAGCATCGAAGAACTCCCAGGTCGCTCCACGTTTATCCCCTTGAGGCATCGAATAACTCACAATTCCGTCTAAAAATAAGAAAAAAAATTCAATAAAGCCTCCTATTCCGTCATCCTCTTTTCTGTTGACGTGAATGGGAATAAAGGGGGACGAGAAAACGCGAATGAATCGTAAATTGATTTTCATTGAATTCCATGTATTGTAATGTCTTTTAATGAGAGAGGAGAAAAGGGCTTTAATAAATAGCTCTGGCAAATGGCCGTTGTTAGAAACGAACTTACCGTTCCAATAGCATCCATATATCTCGACTCGCATGCAGACAGTCCGACGGTGGTAGCTGTACGGATAAAACCTGATCTTGCTTGCCCATATCGGAGGGTCGAGCTCTCTTTTTGCTCCTAAATAAGTGTTCGTATTACCGTTGATAACCTGAAAAACAAAATGATGATTCATTTTAAAAACGTTTTAGTGGACATGAATAAGAATACTTTTTTGTAATTTTTGGTTACAAAATTTTCATTTTTTTGATTTGGCCCAAAATGTTGTTTTTTGACGTTTTTTAGGACGAGAAACACGAATCTGAGGTTGGTTTTGCGATTAAAAAACATTTTTTTTTTTACCACAACCAAGGGGGGACCCTATCCCAACTTTTTGGATCCAAAATTTGCATTTTTTGATTTGGCCCAAAATGTTGTTTTAGACATTTTTTAGGGAGAGAAACACGAATCTGAGGTAGGTTTTGCGATTTAAAAACATTTTTTTTTTACCACAACCAAGGGGGGAACCTACCCTACTTTTTGGATCCAAAATTTTTATTTATTGATTTGGCCCAAAATGTGGTTCTAGACGTTTTTTAGGGCGAGAAACACGAATCTGAGGTCGATTTTTCCATTTAAAAACTTTTTTTTAAACCGCAAACAAGGGGGGACCCTATCCCTACTTTTAGGATCCAAAATTTTCATTTTTTTGATTTGGCCCAAAATGTGGTTTTAGACATTTTTTAGGGCGCTAAACACGAATCTGAGGTCGATTTTGCGATTTAAAAATATTTTTTTCGACCAAAACCAAGGATGGACCCTTTCCCTATTTTTTTGATCCAAAATTTTCATTTTTTGATTTGGCCCAAAATGTGGTTTCAGACGTTTTTTATGGCGAGAAACATTAATCTGAGGTCGATTTTGCCATTAAAAAAATTTTTTTTAACCACAACCAAGGGGACCCTATCCCTACTTTTTGAATCCAAAATTTTTATTTTTTGATTTGCCCCAAAATGTGGTTTTAGACATTATTTAGGGCGAGAAACACGAATCTGAGGTTGGCTTTGCGATTGAAAAACTTTTTTTTAAGCACAACCAAGGGGGGATCCTATCCCTACTTTTTGGATCCAAAATTTTCATTTTTTGATTTGGCCCAAAATGTGGTTTTAGACATTTTTTAGGGCGCTAAACACGAATCTGAGGTCGATTTTGCGATTTAAAATTTTTTTTTTCGACCAAAACCAAGGATGGACCCTTGGTCCATGGATCCCTTGGTCCCCTATTTTTTTTATCCAAAATTTTCATTTTTTGATTTGGTCCAAAATGTGGTTTAAGACGTTTTTTAGGGCGAAAAACACGAATCTGAGGTCAGTTTTGCGATTCAAAAACATTTTTTTTTTTACCACAACCAAGGGGGGGACCCTTTCCCTACTTTTTCGACTTAAAATTCCAATTTTTTGATTTGGCCTAAAATGTGGCTTAGGACGGTTTTTATGCCAAAAAAAACACTAATCTATGGTGGGTTTTGCGATTTAAACAAATTTTTTTGGACGACAACCAAGGAGGCACTTTTTCGACCCAAAATTTTAATTTTTAGGTTTGGCCCAAACTGTAGTTTTAAACGTTTTTAAAGGTGAAAAATACAAATCCAAGATCATTTTTAAAAGTTTTAATTTTACCACTAATGCTAAGCTTCTGGATTCAGGGGCCTTAGATAGTCTAATTAGGGAATGCGTCTCGGTTCTGTGGGTCTCAAAATCTTTTCATATAACCAAAAAGTCTTTTCAATATAAAAAAAATATGCTCACCGCATCCCCTATAAATTGGCCTCTATATCCTTTTTTCTCGCTTTTTGAGCCTTTCTAGACATGTTTTGAACTAATTTATCGGTCGAGTCGTTTTAGAGATATTTTCTTTTAAACAAAACAAAAAAGAAACCTTTTAATTAAGTCCATAATTTTAAATAAAATTTTAATAATGAAAATCCAGAAGTGCGGTCACTTTGTGTCTATCAGAGCTCATTAAAAACGTGTTAATTACCGGCGTACATAATTCATCGTCGCGACATAAGGGCCTTGTCAAGTTTTAAACGATGATTAATCTTGCAAGGGATGCCCGCGTATATTTAGAAAAGACAAAAAGGAAGAAAACCATTAAAAGTCTAGAGTAGTAAACCGTGTTTTTTTACTTCTTTTTTTCCCCCCTATACCCCTTTTAAAGATATTATGCCACTTAAATCGATAATTAAATGTTCGATAATCCACTTAGGTGGTCCGATTAATGGTATTGACAAGGTATTATGCCGTAAAAACAACTTCTAATCTTTTGTAGAACATTTTGTCCATATTTGTAAAGATCGAATTACTAATGAGAAAAATTATTTGAGACAAGGGTATCGTTTTAAACAAGATGGCTTTGATCGTTGTGAGCAAACAAAAGTCCCTAATGACTCAGTTTTAGGAAAAATAAAATAAAATTCCTGCTTTACTGTGGTAAAAAACAACTTCTTTTTCACCTTAAAAACAGCCAAAGCCCACACTTTTGACCAAATCAAAAAATAAAAATTTTTGGTTGAAAAGTTTCCCCCTTGGTTTTGGTCGAAAAAAATGTTTCGGAAATGAAGCTAAAAGTCGACACCTCGACCGATTCGTTGATTATAGAATCGTATAGCCTAAACGCACTATGTACGACCATGCTATAACCAGATTTTGAGCCAAATCGAGGATTCATTTAAGATTGTAAAAATTCAGACCTGGTAATACCCAAAAAAGTAGGAAGAAAAAAACAAGTTCGACTAGAATCGGGAATACCCTAATGATCCACTTATAGCACTTAGATATGAAACGTCTTAAGATAAAAAGATTCAGAATAAACAGAGGCAGACTTAAAACTATGGTTTACGTTTTTACGGAGAAGGGAAAAAAAGACGAGCGAAGAAAAATCTTTGGCAATAGCACCATGAGAGATTTATGAGAACCTGAGAGCGATTTGACGGGCGAGCTGCTGCCGCCTACGGGCTCCTTCTATGTTCGGAATGGGGGAGTCATTCCATTAGGGAGGATTAGGAGCGGGGGGGGAGAACAACGCGAGATTTTTAAGAGCGGGGGTTGTCGAGTGTCCGATAGGACACCGTTGCCCTCTGTCTTCGCTGCTTACAATAGTAAACCCTTGTGAATCGGTTTACCGTTGAATTTTTTTTAAATTTAATTTCATGTTTTTTCGTGACAAATTGTGCGAACAGGCGAGTTCGTGAAGAGTGTTGGGTCTTAGGATGAAAAGGTAGGGGGAGTTATTTTCGGATTTCGATTCCGGGGTGGTGGAAGAAAGGGGTCTTCTCCCGCTCAGTGAAAGGGGATCATTTGTCGAACAAAGGGGGGGGGGGTCCCCCCCCTTGGTTTTGCCGATGGTTAGTTTTCGAGTCGAAAAAAATAAATTTTTAACATAACTGTAAAATCGACCATTCAAGGATCATGTTTATGTGACGCCCATCCAAGAGAAAGGTTCTATAATACAGACACAGTGTTTGAGCCAATCAAAAATTAAAATATGTTGTGATCCGCAACAAGGTAGGTCCATTTGGTATAAGGGTGCACTGGACACCCCCCTTAGGTGGTCGAAAAAAATTTTGTTAATTTAAATAGCAAAAATCGAGCGTATGTCAAGACACAATACTTGTTGTTTCTCGCCCTAAAAAACGTCTAAAACCACATTTTGAGCCAAATCAAAAAATGAAAATTTTGGATCCAAAAAGTAGGGAAAGGGTCCCCCCTTGGTTTTGGTCCAAAAAAATATTTTTAAATTGCAAAATCTACCTCACAATCTTGTTTCTCGCCCTAAAAAACGTCTAAAACCACATTTTGAGCCAAATCAAAAAATGAAAATTTTGGATCCAAAAAGTAGGGGAAGGGTCCCCCTTGGTTTTGGTCGAAAAAAATATTTTTAAATCGCAAAACCGACCTCAGATTCGTGTTTCTCACCCTAAAAAACGTCTAAAACTACATTTTGAGCCAAATCGAAAAATGAAAATTTTGAATCCCAAAAGTAGCGAAAGGGCCCCCCCTTGGTTTTGGTCCAAAAAACTGTTTATAAATCGCAAAATCGACCTCAGAATCTTGTTTCTTCTCCTAAAAGACGTCTAAAACCACATTTTGAGCCAAATCGAAAAATGAAAATTTTGGATCCCAAAAGTAGTGAAAGGGTCCCCCCTTGGTTTTGGTCCAAAAAAATTTTTTTAAAACGCAAAATCCACCTCAGATTCTTGTTTCTCGCCCTAAAAAACGTCTAAAACCACATTTTGAGCCAAATCAAAAAATGAAAATTTTGGATCCAAAAAGTAGGGGAAGGTTCCCCCCTTGGTTTTGTTCCAAAAAAGTATTTTTAAATCGCAAAATCTACCTCAGATTCTTGTTTCTCGCCCTAAAAAACTTCTAAAACCACATTTTGAGCCAAATCAAAAAATGAAAATTGGACCAAAATGAAACCCTGATAGCGCGTGATAGCGGATAGGTTATCATAACCTACAGAATCGATTCTGTCTTTGAGTTCAAGTTTAAAAACTAGAGAAAAGTCGGTTTTCTCCCTTAATTTAGGTGCACTTTTATGAGTCCCTCGTTGAAAGGAAATGAAAACCCCTCTTGGGAATAAATTAAAAAAAGATTTTTTTCTTCTGGGTCGTTTTTGCGTCCCTCGTCACGTCCAAGCCTTCGTCAATTCATGGCACAAGGCCACTTTACACGGCAAATACAAACCCCACACTCTTCTATTTTCTCACATTCTACCCACCTACAAAAAGAAGAGTTTACACAACTTTTTTTTAGGTTCTCGCCAAGACTACAAAATAGGGGAAAGCCCTCAGGAAATTAATCTTTCTCAGCAGCAGGTGTTTTCTCATACAATCAATCTTGAAGGAAAAAGCATTTTTGAGGGTATTAGAGGATGTTTAACCGAGTAAACGAGGTTAAGAGAACTGAGGCGGCTTATGTAAATTAGAGCTAAGACAATTGTGATTAACCGTCTGATTGCCTTCTAAACTGAGGAATCCTCCCTTTTGTCTAATCTTTGGTTGAAAAGTTAACCATTTATCAAATTTAAAACGGTAGAAATAATGAAAAATTATGTTGTTTTCTTAAACCGGGGGTTTTTTATTGAGAGGTTTAATGGCGAGGAATGAAAAATGAGGCGGAAGTTTACAAGTCGAAGTCGATGTAGAAAAGTTAAGTTTAAAATTAATGTATTTTCTTCGCGTTTTCGGGAGACTGGAGACAAAATATGAACAACGTAGGTGGGGGAACATTTTTCTTTATGCTTTTTAAAGAAAATTTTCATTTGATGCAAAGTGTGGGTTTAAACTGTGGGTGAGAAAAACGAATCTGGGGTCGTTTATCTAGTTGATTTTGACCAAAACCAAAGGGGGGACCCTATCCCTATTTTTTGGCTCCGAAATTTTCATTTTTCGATTTGTCCCAAAATGCTGTTTTAGACTATTTTTAAGGTGAGAAACACGATTCTGGGGTCGTTTTTCCGATTTAAAAATATTTTTTTTCGACCATAACCAAGGGGGGACCCTATCCCTATTTTTTGGCTCCAAAATTTTCATTTTTCGATTTGTCCAAAAATGCGGTTTTAGACTATTTTTAAGGTGAGAAACACGATTTAGGGGTCGTTTTTCCCATTTAAAAATATTTTTTTCTACCATAACCAAGGGGGGACTCTTTTTCTTTTTTTGGCTCCGAAATTTTCATTTTAGCGGATTTTCGATTTGGCCAGAAATGTGGTTTTTGACTGTTTTTGAGGTAGAAAACATAAATCTGAGGTTTTGAGGGGTGGTCAATTGATTGCGTTTCTGGAATTCTGGAATAAGTTGAGTTAGTTCACGATAAAAAGTTTTCGTAGACTGGTCACAACTGTTTGGAAGCTTGTCTCTAGGGGGACGGATGCACTTTGCCGCAGTATATCTGCTAATTCGATTCCGCCAGAGTAGCCATCTCCCCTTACTTGGACAAAATTTAATTACCAACTTTGTCGCAAACCTCAAGAACATAAAACCGAAATGGATTTCCATCACGAAAAAATACGTTTTCCCTTCACCTCAAAGCCACGAGTTTATGGCATTAATCAGCCGTAACGAGATTTTAAGTAGCTTAATCGTGTTTTCCGGCCTCGGGGTGTCTCGGGGGTTTTAATAACTAGGCCGAAGCCTCTTTCTTCGGCTTTTAGTCCTCCATATCTCATTAGTTTCTTCAGGGCTCCATCCATTTTCCAGCCGTTATTTCCCTCTCGTTCCCTTTGTCTCTAATTGAAACAAGAAACCATGTCAAATCTCGAGCGTCTCATAACTCCCGGGGCAAATTGCGAATTAAGCCCGTTTTTAACCAACCCCCTCGAAATTATGGAAGGGGAAAACGATAATTTTGACTCGAAAACGTGGCCTAAACGGACAAAAGAGGAGAAACTGGGTCCGCTGACGTTGACAGGAATGTCCGATCTCCCTTTTTCCCCCTCAACGAAGGATATCAATCTTCAAGCCCTTGAGACTTACATACAAGTGTCTCAAAAACATCCCGTTATCCGAATATTGCTATAGGAAAGACTAGAAGAAACACTTTTTGGTAGAATTACTCTTTACGGTGGACCTTTATATTGACGAGAAAAACACCCTTTTAGTGTTCTTAAGCAGGTTTGCGATAACAAAAGCACATTTTAGTGGTTTTTTACCTTTATTGTACGTAGTAAAGCCAAATTTTTGGTAGAATTTGACCTTTTTGAATACAAAGATGGTACTTTAAGGTCGACTATGACCATTATATTGACGAGAAAAACACCCTTTTAGTGGTATTAAGCAGGTTTTCTATGAGAATAGCACATTTAAGTGGTTTCCTTTATGTTCTACTGGAATAAATACATTTTTAGACAAAGAAGGAACATCCCTGGCCCTTTTTGTCTTGGTTTAAAATTGTGTGAGGAAATCACGGTATTTTATAACCGTAGTTTGGCGAGATCCAGGTTGTATCTCAGTCTAATCCTCGCAAGCTCCCCAGGATACAAGGCGGGACTGTTATTATTTAGATAATCCCATCCTCCCGAAACCTCCGTATTCCCTCCGGCAGTATTTTTCACCTTTACGGTTTAGGGGGCGAGAAAAAAACGCTTTAATGTCATCCAAATCCGAATTTAGAATCCAGGTGTGTGAGAAAAATGAAAAACCGCTGATAAATCTTTGGAGTAAAGTAAATAACAATTAAAAAGGGTCAGGTTAATGGGAAGGTAATGGGAGAACCCAGGTGCTCTTACGGACACTGTCTTATAACTCACAATTATAACCGCCGGGGGCTTTATAACTGAATAATTATGAGCGGCTAATGGAAAGCGACATAAAAGGAAAAGGAGGGAAAATAATCTGAGGGAAAAGCCAAAGGGTGTTTTGTCCGCCCTCCCGCGGTGCCGCTCGCCAATCCTTTCGCTAATCGTTCGCATTAATCCCAGACCCCTTCGGGCAAATTGAAAGTTGAAAGAAACAAAGTTCACTCTTTTCTTCCCCTCCCCTCCCCCACCCTTCCCCCACACCCCCAAGAGATCTCCGAAGGGAGACTTACCACTTGAGGAAGCAATAAAGGCCCAATCGTGTGAGAGGGACTTAATGGCGTAATCAATATGAAGAGAGGGAAAAAAAGGACTACAAGTCGTATGTTTTAAGCGTTGAAAAATTTTCAAACCCCCTAGTGAAAAAACTTTAGGAGAAAATTAAAAGCGAGATAATCATCACATTACTTTGACTTAATTAGGATCCTATAAATGAAATTTAAGCTTAATTGAAACTTACTTTGTACCCTTTAATGTGATTAACTTGAAGAGATTGCAAAAGAATCGTGTTTTCAGATTAGAAAAACGTTTTTAGTGCTCATATACAAGGATATATATACATACAATGCCGCTCTTACCCTCCCCGGCTTCGTCCTTCCCAACGGCGTGTGGCCGCCTTTATCTCTTATCATTTGACGTCACTTTTGGGGAAAGTAAGAGTGCAAGCAAATGACGACACGAAAGTACGTGCTTCCCGTCTATTCGACCCACGACATAGATAAAAGATATAGATAGGGTATATAGGAGGATATATAGCTGTTTTGGTTGCCGGTTTGATTCCAGCACGGGGTCAATTATTTCGTTTTCTGAGTAGTAACTTGATGTATTTACCTCATCGCCTTTGATGTCTCTGTATCTGACCCATTTGCCCAACCTGGGCCTCCAGTATTCCAGGACGTAAGCTTCCGCGAATTCCTGCCCTTGCCCGTTGCCGAACCTTCCCTGAGTCTCGGTCGCCGTGATGACGTGTACGGTATGCAAGTTGATTTCGAGCCATTCCTTCGGATCCGTCGTTATCTGATGCTTGGGACACCATGCTCCTCCGTGGCTCTCCTGCCTCACTCTGACGAAACAAAAATGTTCACAAATTAGACAATTGATTCAATTAAAGTCTATATTTTAAGTTAAACAGAGGTGGACAGTAAGGCAAATGTTTATTCTATTATTCGGCCAACAAGGGGAAGGGCTAAAATAAATTTAACCGCACGCTCTGTAAATATGAATGTTTTCTCTAAAAGCACACATTGAGGGAAAGGTAAAACTTAACAATTTTTATCGTTTATTTTTTAAAATGAAAGAGCCCATTCTGCACTTACAGGTGTATGAGCCATATTTGTGGTTGTTGATTTGGATTTCAGATCCAATTTTCATGGCAACAAGTGTCTTTTTCGATGGATGAAGAGGCCACCTAAGGATGTAGAGGCCAAGGTTTGATGTTGTGCGAGCCAATGGCAGCTTGAAAGCAATTGCAAAGCAGCATTCTAGGAGAATCGAACGAAATCAAGTAGGAAAGATCGTATTATAGGAGTCCCAATGGCTGCTAAATATGCTTTCAAAATAGAGCCATTGGATGCCACCTCCATTGCCATGTATAAAGGGCAGTAAGGAACTTATGACCACTCCAACTAATGACAGTAGGGGGAAGAAAGTGCAAGTAGAGGAAGGGATGGATTGCAGGTGCGCCCAGGTGATCGATTTCTGCTTTTCTCATACTTTAGCAAGTTGTTCACGAAGATTTACCTCCTTGGCGTTGTTTACAAGAGGAAGGTCAACAAGAATGATTGATTTTCATTTTTTGAGGGTTTCTGAAGGGAGGAGTGATGGATAGGTAGTGGAATAAGGTCGTTCATCGTGACGTTTTGAAAATATTGCACCCTTGATAAGGAGCTGATTAAAACACCTCTTAATCTTGTGTAATTTATAAAGAGGGAGTTTAGGGCTTGAATTAAGAGTAAATCTCAAATCAAGAAAAGGAAAGAACCAGTGTTGGATCATAAAAACATCAAGGAAGGTATTACTGTCTACAGTGCACATAAGAAGGGAAAAGGAATATTCGGAGGTGATTGTTGGTGCGTGAAAGAGTAAGGGAGTTGCGAAGGGTAGTAAAGAGCGGGGAGGGGTGCAGGGATTTGACGGCCCAAGGGAAATAGACAAGGTGTCAGTTTTCCCAGCGTTCAACCTCCTTGTTTTCAGGCTTTACGGGCCAGAACGGGCCGCGAAATTTTCGATCCTGGAAAAACCCCCTCCTTGGTCTTCATCTCCATAAATTTTTTTCCGTATCATCACTTTGAGGGAGGAAAAAATGAAGGAGAATTTCCAAGGGTGTTCTTTCGAGGGTGGAAAACAGGGGAGTAGGGTTAACAAGAAATTTAGGCAATTTCCGGTGCCCCGCGATTTACCCCCTTATCACTTCTCATCCTCTCCTCAAAGGCTCATCCGTTTCTATCAAGATCATCTATCAAATACCAAATTGATTCACTCAATTTTTAAGAAAAGACCCCTTTACGTCAAAAACCGGCCATTCCATAGAGTAGCACTAATTGTGAAATAACTGCGAAACTGCGGAGTCGAAAAGTCTATAAAATTTATGCTATCGAAACGTCTTATTCATAAACTCAACGCACAAGACAAGGGTTGGGTAATAAAACGAGATTTACGCGTCGGCATGAAAAACCAGTCCGAAGTAGTCCCATTTTATGAGGAGCTCCGCCTTTTCTTGTTTTTATTGTGAGAGCAACAGTGGCCGGCGACTTTGTCCCATCTCGCCGCCGCAATGACATTTACGCCCTTGTAAAACATATGCCGGGGGAAAAAGAATCGCTAACGACGGCGAAAATCGGTTTTTTGGTGAAAGAATCACGTTCGAGAATAATGGGGAAGGGAAGGAATCTCATTTGCAAGATAATCATCGAGTTCGATTTTTGGCCGGACACTAATCGGCGTCTTGTTAGCGAAGGTGCTGCTGGGGGTGCCGTTAAGAAGGATGTATGGCTTTCCCAAGGGGTCCTTTTCTCACGAATAATGGAGGATTATTAAACCTCCCCCACGTCCATTACCTTTGTGCGTTTGTCTCCGGGCCGAAACACGCACATCCCGGGGGCTCCCGTTTTATTGATTCAAGAAAACTTTCCCCACAGGTTTTTACCAAGAAGGGGATCGAAAACAATAAAGACCCTCTGATGGAAGTGGGGTCATTTATTAGCAGGTCCGCCAGATGGGGATAAAAGACTCCTGGAAAACTTCTTTGTCCCATCGAGGATCTTTCAGGTTTCATGATCTCAATCAATGATATAACAATGATGTCCAAACGATATCCAAAATTAGAAGATACCAACATTCCGATTTCTGAGATCCTGATACCTAAAGACTCACTATTCCACCGCCTAACTTACCAGCCCAAAGTGCTCAGTTGATATACAATGCCGGTTCTTCGTCAGGGTGGTTGGGGGAGCAGGGGTAGCAAGGGGAGCAAATTCAACAAGTCTAGCTCCTCATTTGCTCCCCTCCTCCTCCGAACCCCCTGGAGCAGAACCGGCATTTTATATACAACCGTACTTTTAGAAATCCAACGAGTTATTTAACTGCACCTGGTCTCCCAGTTGTGTTTCCAAGATAGTCTTAACATACGGTTTGGAAATATATGAAAATGGCGGTTCTGCGCAGCAAATGGGCTCACCAAATCTAGCTCCTCATTTGCTCCTCCTCCTCCTCACCACTGGAGCAGAACCGGCATTTTATATCTACCGTACTTCCAGAAAACCAACGTGTTATTTGACTGCAACTGGTCTCCCAGTTGTGTTCCCAAGATCCTCTTAACATAGTCCGGGGTGACAATATCTGAATACGCCGGTTCTGCGCCAAGGTGCTCGGGGGAGCAAATGGGCCTTAATCATGAGCTCACCGAATCTAGCTCCTCATTTGCTCCTCCTCCTCACCCCTGGAGCAGAACCGGCATTTTATATCTACCTTGCATAATGCTCTCTTTAATTCAAGAACATCAAACTGATAATCTTGTGACAACAAAACAAGCAACCTTAGCTCCGGTATTGTTCTACATTAAAACGTTGTTGAGGTTGAACCGGAGGTAAAAAGGAGGGGGAGAAAGAAAAGGTGGATCGATGAAAGTGGAGGGTGATAATGTATTCAGACAAGGGTAGCTTCCACCCAGATATGAATATGAAATCCCCAAAGGAACAGAATTATCTCGGAAGTAGATGGACTATAAAATCAACAAGTCAGACCAAAAAACCAACCTAATTTTTTCCTCATAACACAAAAATTGACCTTCATATCAAAAAAGCAGAAGCCACCGTCGACAGCAGAAACGTGAGAACTGGTTTTATTCCATCGTAAACTAATCCTACTAGTTTCATTATGCAACTTCTCTAGGCTGTCATGCGCCTCATGATCTATGGGTTCCTACCCTATCATTAAGAACGGAAAATTGATTTTTTTTCCTTCTCTAGTTTCTTCAACCCTCTTATTATTTCAGGTATGATTTTTATTTATTCGTCCGTTTATGATAATCCGTCTGATTGTCTCATAGTGAAGAAGAAAAAGAAAAGAGTCAACAGAATGATTTATTTTTTAGGAGCTCCTCGAGCGGAGATGTTTTCTGTAAATATTAACCCAAGGAAGAAAAAGGCGACGAGTGATTCAGACTCTTTTTATTGTGATTTCGTTATTCCCCCTTTTATATTTTTCTTTCCCTCTTTTCCTTTATACATCTTAAGCCTTCGATTTTTAATTTAGATTAGGAATGTTTGAATTTCAGAGATTTGGGTAGGAATCGATTGATCACGCTTCACGGGCGGTTAGGTCCCTATGCGGAGCAGACATCTGGACCAGGGCAGAGACGGATCGCCTGCCAGGAGTCGTAGATCAAGACTTCCGTCCCGAGGAAAATCGTCCCTTCATGAAAACCTTCTGGACCGTGTCTAATTGCTGAATAAAAGAAAAGCGTGTAATTCCAGCATCTGTGAAATATTTGGAAGTCGACTGATGGTCACTTTTATACCTCAGGGGAATATCTAAATTGAAAACCATTCGGATGTGCGTTAGAGCGAAATATTGGTGAGTAAGAAAGGATTAAGGGATGATGCCTTCAATGTGGTCTTCGGGATCAACTCATATCTCACGTCCAACAGCTCCAAATAACGCCTCACTTCAATTCATATCTGGGCTATCGATCTGGGATTTGTCATTGTCGACAGTGGTCCAGGTTTGGGAAAGGTTTTTGATAACAAAATTATGTATTTGGCCAAACGTTCTCCGTGTCAAATATTGTAATTTTCACCATATACTGGTCTTAGGACGTGGTCAAAAGGCCTCTACATTTATCCATATGTGGCCTCCACATCCATCAATAGGTGGCCTCCACATCTATCCAAATGTGGCCTCCATATCCATCAATAGGTGGCCTCAACATCCATCAATAAGTGGCCTCCATGTCCATCAATAGCTGGCCTCCATACCCATCAATAGGTGGCCTCCATACCCATCAATAGGTGGCCTCCATACCCATCAATAGGTGGACGCTACATCCATCCATAGGTGAGGCATACATCCATCCATAGGAGAGGCCTACATCCATCCATAGGTGAAGCCTACATCCATCATTAGGTGAGGCCTACATCCATCCGTAGGTGGCCTCTAGATCTATCTATAGGTGGCCTCTAGATCCATCCATAGGTGGCCTCTCCATCTATCAAAAGGTAGACGCTACATCCATCCATAGGTGGCCTCTAAATCCATTCATAGGTGGCCTCCACATCCATCAATAGGTGGCCTCCACATCCATCAATAGGTGGCCTCCACATCCATCAATAGGTGGCCTCTACATCCATTCATAGGTAGCCTCGACATCCATCCATAGGTGGCCTCTCCATCCAGCAATAGGTGGCCTCGACGTCCATCAATAGGTGGCCTCGACATCCATCAATAGGTGGACGCTACATCCATCTATAGGTGGCCTCTAGATCCATCCATAGGTGGCCTCCACATCCATTCATAGGTGGCCTCGACATCCATCAATAGGTGGCCTCCACATCCATCAATAGGTGGCCTCTACATCCATTCATAGGTAGCCTCGACATCCATCCATAGGTGGCCTCTCCATCCAGCAATAGGTGGCCTCGACGTCCATCAATAGGTGGCCTCGACATCCATCAATAGGTGGACGCTACATCCATCTATAGGTGGCCTCTAGATCCATCCATAGGTGGCCTCCACATCCATTCATAGGTGGCCTCGACATCCATCAATAGGTGGCCTCGACATCCATCAATAGGTGGCCTCGACATCCATCAATAGGTGGACGCTACATCCATCAATAGGTGGCCTCTACATCCATCCATAGGTGGCCTCTACATCCATCCATAGGTGGCCTCTACATCCATCCACAGGTGGCCTCTACTTCCTATAGCCTATAGGACCCTAAGGGGGCCCCCGTATCCATCCATAGCTGGCCTCCACATCCATCGATAGGTGGAGAGGTCTGTAGAAAACTAACTTTTTGAGTAAGTTCTAGCATTGAAGGTTCCTCCTTCATAACTACCAGACCAACGGCGATTTTGATCACACTGACATAAAACGCATGGGTGCATTGGGAGAAATATGCAGACCATTGATTGCACGAGTGAAATCACAATAATCCCGTTATTATTGAATTTATTCATGAGGAAGAGTGCAGAGCGGGGTTGGGAGGCCATTTAAATATGTGATTGTGCCCTGATGATGAAGAAGGGGGGTGGGGGAAAGGTGGGGGGTGTTTCGAGCACCGGTGTAGGTTTTGTTTGATGATGTTCCTTCATCATAGAGACCCTCGCGTCTGTTTATCAAGTCTGATCACGTGATCAATAAAGGGACCTCGGGCCTTCGGGCTTCGCCGTCATAATATAGGAAAGTCAGGGCCCTTTGTGCTTCTACTTCTACGTGGGATTATTCGAAAAGGGACTCCACTCATATTAGACCACAATGTGATCGATATAATCTCAGCTTTGTACCGAAATATTGTTTGCCCACTCGTGTGGAAAAGCGTTCTCTATTTACCAGTTTATATCGAAAATCTGAAATATTTTCATCCTTTTTTTTCTCTATTCCTTCTAAAAATAAACGAGAGTCAAATGACGGGATGTATATTTTACTAAAGTGTCATCCTGGAGACATAACGTTTAGCCTAATTGGGAAGTGTTTCAAAAATATGCCTCTATATCGGGTGAGGTACAAAAAAAATATAATTCTAGATAATTTTCGACTATAACGAGCCTTCGAAATTGTATAATTCGACTTACCGTCCGTGTTGTGGGCCGACGTTCCCGCTATCGAAAGACGAACTGGCGTTTATATCATTATCAGGAATCGCCCCTGATTCCATGCCTAAGGGGGCGATGCATTGTGCTGAAAAAGAAGAAAATTTTTCTTTTAAAATATAGTTTTTAAGAAAAGGGAAATTTATGAGGCACTCTCACGCATCGGGAATTATTAATCAGAAACAAAAGAGGGGTAAGAGGGTCGACACCCTCGGAACACCACTTAGCCTGATCAAAAAACACAAATCTTGGACTCTACGGGAAAAGTGCACGTTAAATTTACTGAAAGTTTTAACATAAAAACAAGTTGAAGTGGATCTAGAGCACAATATAGAACAATTTTATCAGTCAATAGTGAATCTAAAGTCCAAAAGAACAGTTTTTATCGGTTAATAGTCAATCTAGAGACGAAAAGAACAGTTTATTTACAACGAACCTTGAGTCAAAAAGAACAGCTTTAAAGGTTTATACTGAATCTTAAGATAAAAAGAAAATTTCTATTGTTTTATAGTGGATCTAGAGCCTAGAAAAGAACAGTTTTATCGGTTAATATTGAATCTAGAGACGAAAAAAACAGTTTCATTGGTTAATAGTGAATCTAGAGTCCAAAAGAACAGTTTTATCGGTTTATAGTGAATCTAGAGACGAAAAGAACAGTTTTTATCGGTTAATAATGAATCTAGAGAGAAAAAGAACAGTTTCATTGGTTAATAGTGAATCTAGAGTCCAAAAGAACAGTTTTATCGTCTTATAGTGAATCTAGAGAAGAAAAGAACAGTTTTATCGGTTTATAGTAAATCTAGAGAAGAAAAGAACAGTTTTTAACGGTTAATAATGAATCTAGAGAGAAAAAGAACAGTTTCATTGATTAATAGTGAATCTAGAGTCGAAAAGAACAGTTTTATCGGTTTATAGTGAATCTAGAGACGAAACGAACAGTTTTATCGGTTTGTAGTGGATATAGGGACCAAAACTGGACAGTTTTATCGGTTTATAGTGAATCTAGAGTAAAACGAACAGTTTTATCGGTTTGTAGTGGATATAGGGACCAAAACTGGACAGTTTTATCGGTTTATAGTGAATCTAGAGTGAAAAGAACAGTTTTATCGGTTTATAGTGAATCTAGAG
>JAGWEN010001709.1:0-17393 GCA_018703685.1 Orius laevigatus
TTTTTTTTTTTGTCTTTCTTTTTCTTGTGTGGACTTACGGAGTTGTCTGCATTTAGATTCTCTTCCTCCTCTATTGTATACACAAGCGGAAGTTATTATGCCTCCTAAATGAAGAGATTTTTTTTTCCGCCTCTTTTTTAAATTAGTTTTTCTTAATTGTTTCACTTTAAATTTAAACAATTCAATTTTATTTGATTAAAAACAAAACTGATATGAAGTAATATTTCCTGTTTTATCACCACCGGGATTTGGGTTAGAAATGCGGGGTTGGAGATTAAACGGTGCAAAGCCTTCCGAGAGAGAAAAATTCCACATTACAACGATCTAGAGATTAGGAAAGGTTTTAGTTACGGACTTAAGTGCAAACTCAATTAACATATTTTTTTTTTTTAACAAAAAAAAAAAAAAAAGACGGTGCACGCGGTAGTCCCTAAATACACGATGCCACGAGCGGTAACCCCCACCACAAAGTCGACCAATAAAGTTGTTTTTTCACGATTTGAGTGATAAATGAAAGGAAGAAAAGGAAAATTCCCTATTACGACAATCTAGAGTGCCAAATCTCCAATAAAATTGTATTTAACAAATTTTCAAAAGAAAAGAAGTTTTTCTGCGCTAAAAGGAAATGAAAAAAATAAACTGGAAAGAAGGGGGACGAAGAGATAGCAATGATAGTTTGTCACGAGAAATGTTCAAGGGGGAGGATTCTTAAAGAGGGCTCCGCTCACACTCAGCCCCTCCCTTTTCACAAAAGCCCACCCTTCCAACGTCGGAGTGCTAATTATTTATCTCACAACTTAAAAACCGATTTTCTTTTCCCTTCTCTCTCCAGACAAACGTTTTCAAGAGGTTTATATCAATATAAATAAATAAAAGGTTTAGATGGGCGTATTTGTTATCTATCCATAAAGGGAAATACAAAATACCAATAAGATTTTTATTATGAATGTAATGAATCGTTTGGTTTTCCAGATGCGAGGGGGGAAAAAAGATGAAAATCACTCTTTTTTGCTTTGATTTTCAGATATCTAGCGCCCTATCAAGGGGCTCATGAAGAAGACAATCACTGTTAGAACAACAAAGGGCGAAAAAATGAAAGCTCACTTTTCTTAGATTTTGAGATATTAGCCCTATCTAGAGGCTCATGAATGAGTACTATCATCTGGTTAGAACAACAATAGGAGGAAAAGATAATAAAAAGTCTACCCCTTTGTTCGTACGATTTTGAGACATTAGTGCTATCTAGGGGACATATGAGTTGCTATTATCTGGTAGAACAACCAGGCGGAAAAAAGATGTGAAAGTGACTTTTCGTCGATTTTGAGATCATTAGGCCTATCTAGGGGGCTTGAAGGAGGTACATACCATCTGCGCCTTAGAATAGAACAACAAGGGGCGAAAAGATGAAAGCCACTTTTAAGTCCGATTTTAAGATATTAGCGCTATCTAGAGGCTATGAAGGAGTAATATCATCTGGTAGAACAACAAAGGGGAAAAAGATGAAATCACTTTGTTTTCTCGAAATCATGCTCACATTCATCTTTCTCTTTCCCCCCGGCGCTCAATATTTTTAGCAAAGGACGAGCCATGCCTCTCTCATTTCTGGCTTACCTCGCTGAAGAAAACCGCCTCGAAAGTGAATCGTGTGCTACTGCTTTCAAAGGCAATTTTTTTTTTTTTTTTTTTTTTTTTTACACTTTTTTTAACGCTACTTGAACTATTGTATTAAAAAATCTAGGCTTGTAAAAACCTTTTATATTGATCTTCAGTGCATTTAATTGTCCGAGCGACACGCGATGTTCAAGGACCATTGCAAGTGTCACGACGGTACTCAACCTATTTTTTTTTTTTCTTTTCTTTTTAGTGAATTGAAAAAATAAAATGCGCTAAAATAGGTTGGTGGGGGTAAGGGTTAAAAATGTGTGTGAGCTGAGCAGATAAAAAATATAGAGGTCGAGAGGACGGTGTACATACTTCCATTCTTACCGAGTTATGAGAACGTGATCTTTTGTCCTAATGTTTTATTCATTGTCACCCCCCTGGGGTTTTCAAGTCCAGAATCGGTGTAAAAAAAAATTGGGTTGAAAGAGAATGGGGGGGGTTAGAAAATGGAATTCCGTTATGGTCAGAATTTTTTTCGGTGTCGTTGTATTGTTTTTATAGACCGTTGACCTCATCAACTTTTTTCGGGAAAACGAGCCAGAAGAAAAATTAAAAATCGACGTTTTTGACCTCGTTTGGCCATATGGCGTTTGTAAAAATAGAGAAATGTGGGGCTTCTGGTTTTTTTTTTTTTTTTTTTTTTTTTTTTTTTTTCCCTTCTTCTAGTGTATAAATCGTCGGGAGGGATGAAAAGGGTTTTTTGGTCGGGTGGGAACTGTGGAAGAGATAGGAAGAGGGAGGGAGCATAACAATAAATTGATTTCACATTCAAACCGAGTCCTTCGGATTTATGTGGTCTCTTCGGGCCTCTTTTATGTGCCTTTCGGCCCAAACACCAATCTCACTTCTCATCCGAAGAACCACTTCCATAACCCCTTTTTCTCCAATAAAATTAAAAAACAAAAGATTTTGGCACCCATAAAGCACTGCAAAAAGTACCTACATATTGTGCAGTTGAAGGCGTCTCATAACCCCAAAATTGGGTTCATCAATAAAGCGGTTAATGATATCAAAAATGTCTAAAAAATCAGTCACGATTTCAATGGTGACCGACTAATCGAAAAAATGGAACTCACAAGTTTTCCCTTCGCGATTCACGTGCGGACTGTAATTTAAAAAAAAAACTTTTTATCGAATCTTATATAATTAATTGGCAAATTGAATCCAATTAAACGTTCAATTAGAATTTAATCTCCTCTATAATTGGCGACACAACAATAAAAATAAATTATCTGATTGTTCGGATTATTTTAGTCCTTTATTAGTCCAGGAGCTCATTTCTGCATTTTAGTGAATGTGAAATTTTCTAGATATACAGGGTGGAAACTTACTAGTGTCCCCCCAGGTTAAATCGAAAGCGGTTAACGATAGAGAAAAAAGTTAAATGGTAACTCACCTTTATTTTTGATGTAGTTTCTGAATCTTTTAAGCTATTTTAGTTTTCGTCCCGGAGAGCCAAAATAATTTTTCTATCTCGGTTGGACGAAGGAGCAGAAAAAAAAAAGTTAAATCATAACCCCCCCTATTTTGGCCCAAAAAAAGAAAATTTGATGACCGCTTTGACCCTGCTCTTGAACTGTAGTTAAAACGAGCGAAAAAAATTTTTTTTTGAAAGTTGACTAAAACGATATGGATTCCCATGTGAGATGGCATGAGGAATTCAATGGAATAATTTAAAAAAATCTAGGACCATTATTTCTTGAGTTTATTTTTCTCCTTTTCAGTGGTTTTGGGCAGTAATTGACATAAATCGGCATATTTTACGACTGAATGTAGAATAAAAAAATTTTCCTTCCCAATTTTGGTCGATTTCTTCCCATTGACAAAATTCAAGAAGGAAAATGTTTTTGGCAATGTTTTCGCAAACTCATAAAATAGGTATGCCGATTTTAGTCAATTTCTGCCCCAAATCACTGAAAATAAGAAAAAACAATTTTTCATTACAAATCTTCATAAAAATGGATATCTCCAGGTGTTTTGGGGTGCTCAGTTCGAATTTGAAGCTGTTTTTGGTGAGGGAAGTTTTCCTTAGGTAGTTTCCTTACTTTAAAGTGGTTTTTTGGTGATAACTCAAGAAATAATGGTCCTAGATTTTTAGCGGATTTCCGGAGGAAAGCAGGCTATTGGGGCCGGCCTCACGGCGGCTTTCGGCTTAGAGGCTTATATATTCGTGATCAGGACGATCTCCTGATCACGAAAATATAAGCCTCTATTAGCGGATTTCCGGAGGAAAGCAGGCTATTGGGGCCGGCCTCACGGCGGCTTTCGGCTTAGAGGCTTATATATTCGTGATCAGGACGATCTCCTGATCACGAAAATATAGGTCATTCCCAATGTTGGCGATATATATATATATATATATATTTATATATGTTACAGTTAAAACCCGAAATCAGTCAGAACTAGTATTAACTAGTCAAAACTAGTTTTTACTAACGCCTTTTGTGAAAACTAGTTTAGACTAGTTTAAAACTAGTATTAACTAACTGAATCAGAGAAAAACTAGTTTTAACTAGGAGACATTTAGGAATTCTAGTTTTAACCGATTCTTTTCTAGTGAAAACTAGAATTCACTAACATGCCTCAACGTTCAAACTAGAATTCAGTCAAAACTAGTTCTTCTTAGTGAATATGGGAATTTTGAAAAAGTTGAAGTCTGGAATAAAACAAAAACTAAATTAGGTACCAAATTATAGAAGCTAAATCTTGACAGTTCACTATAATACCGTTTCCCCTAAACCAGCCTAAGAGCAATATGAAGCACGTAAAACAAAATGTACATTGAGGGAAATTTCTTTAATGTTGTAACAAAGTTTTAAACTCTTCAAGTTCTCAAGCAATATTCAGCTAATAGGACACTGGAGATGTCCCTATATTTTTTCTACTTGTGAGCAAGACTCCGAACCCACGTGGAGCAAGATTGATAACTGTTGAGGGACATTTTTTTTTCTCGCGAGCAAGCTCCCAACCAATATGCAGCAAGTTTGATAACTGTAGAGGGATATTTTTTTCCTCTCGCGAGGAAAGCTCCCGACCAATACGCAGCAAGTTCGATAACTGTAGAGGGATATTTTTTTTCCTCTCGCGAGCAAACCTCCCAACCAATATGCAGCAAGTTTGATAACTTTATAAGGATGTTTTTTTCATCAATGAAGAAAAATGTGCGAAACAATGTGCAGAGAGTTTGATCGCTAGACTAGAGGGACATATTTTATCTCCTCTCCGAAGCAATGCTCTGGACCGATTAGCTCTTCTGCTGTCCCCAGTTTATGGTGAAAAGTTAGGGATTTAGGTAAATTTTTTTGGTAAACGCCATTATGGTGCTGAACATAGGTAGGTACCTATTCAACTTGTCATAGTGGCAAAGTATCATAACTCATAAGATTGATGACAGAGGACATGATTAAAAATTTTGGCGACTCAGACTCGAGAGCGGCCGAGGAGGTCAAAATGCGAAAACTAAATGCCCAGTGAGATCTTTCCAGTGAAAACTAGTTTTAACTAAAATCATCTCACGCTTGCAGTCAAAACTAGTTTTAACTAGTCTAAACTAGTTTTCACAAAAGGCGTTAGTAAAAACTAGTTTTGACTAGTTAAAACTAGTTCTGACTGATTTCGGGTTTTAACTGTAACATATATATATATATGTACCGACGCGATAACTCGAGCTAGGATTGTTTGAATTAAACGAGACTTGGTATTTAGAGCTTTTGTCTCACCAGGTAGAAGCCTATTGAAAATGGCTTGAATCGAGAAAGCGGTTCTGGTACTTCACTTAGGGCATAAAGGGCATTTTCGTGATTTTCTCGGAACCTGAATGTTTGAGATGGTTGAAAATCGTGACGGGAAGGTCCTAGGGGCCGAGGATCATAGTTAATAGCAGTTAAAATTTCAAAATCGGTTCTGGGACTTGTCTAAGGGGCCTAAATAGATTTTCGTGATTTTCTTGTAACCTTAAGGTTTGAGATGGTTGAAAATCGTGATGGGAATGTCTGATGATCCGCAGACCGTATTAAGAACGGTTCAAATGACGGAAGATGTTCTGGGACCCACGTTAAGGGGCCTAAATGGAATTTCGAGATTTCTTCGATACCGGAAAGTTTGAGATGGTTGGAAATGGTGACCGAAATATATTATGGCCCGAGGACCATAGTAGAAGACAGTTGGAATCGCCCAAGCGGTTCTGAGACTCTCCTGAGGGACTTAAATGGAATTTCGTCATCTTTAAAAATAAGAGCAGGAGATGGTCGAAATCGATTATAGGAGCTGCTCATGAACTGAGAATTCACATTTGACAACAGATCAAGCCCGCATACGAAGAGGAAGTTACTTCTTAGGGCATTGATGAAATTTATTTTAGAATTTGAACTTTTGGAGGTGAAAATCACGTGGTTTGAGTTGATATTTCTAGGCTGATTTCTAGAGGAATTGAAGCTATTGTGGTCGGTGTGATGGAGGCTCTGGGCTCAGAGACCCATTTTATTTATTTTACTGTGGCGGTGGGGGGGGGGGGATAATTAGGACATCAAAGATAGGATTAGGGAAGGCCTTTCCGGAGGAAATCCGCTGCTTCTCGAGGCTGCCTCGAGGCTTTTTTTATATTATTCCATTGAATTCCTCATGCCATCTCACATGGGAATCCATATCGTTTTAGTCAACTTTCAAAAAAAAAATTTTTTCGCTCGTTTTAACTACAGTTCAAGAGCAGGGTCAAAGCGGTCATCAAATTTTGCTTTTTTGGGCCAAAATAGGGGGGGTTATGATTTAACTTTTTTTTTCTGCTCCTTCGTCCAACCGAGATAGAAAAATTATTTTGGCTCTCCGGGACGAAAACTAAAATAACTTAAAAGATTCAGAAACTACATCAAAAATAAAGGTGAGTTACCATTTAACTTTTTTCTCTATCGTTAACCGTTTTCGATTTAACCTGGGGGGACACTAGTAAGTTCCACCCTGTATAAAGGGCCAGGGGGAAAAAAGATGAAAGTGTCCAAAAAGTGATTTCGAGAAAAATTTAAAAAAAAAAAGTTTGATTTGGATTAATCCTTTTGTAATATCCTATTGTAATGCATGCAACATTCATCTATTTTCCCCCTTACCTCGAATCTTTTCATGTAATTTTTCGGGCGATTCTCATCTATTTCCCCCCTAGTTGTTCTACCAGATGATAGTGCTCCTTCATAGCCCCTACATAGCGCTAATATCTCAAAATCGACGTCATCATCTTTTCCCCCCTTGTTGTTCTACCAGATGGTAATACTCTTCCAAAGCCCCTAGATATCGTTAATATCTCAAAATCGAAAAACCGTGACTTTCATCTTTTTCCCCCTTGTTTTTCTACCAGATGATAGTACTCCTTCATAGCCCCTAGATAGCACTAATGTCTCATAATGGACGAAAATGTGACTTTCATCTTTTTTCCCTCTGCCCCTTCATATGTAAATCAAAGAAACGTATTTTTCAAACTAATGCGAATTTTCCCTAGGACAAAATAAATTTTTATACTTTTTTTTAGCTCATATTTTTAATACCGCGATTCCAATAAAAATTTCAATTACGACTGCCCCCTTCTTTCTCCCCCCTTTTTTTTTTCTTCTTCTTCTTTTCGCGAAGGTGGAAAAGGTGTAAAGTTGAGAAACGGCACAATAAAACTCTCTTAGAGAGGGGAAAGTAATGGAAAATGGTTGGGGAGAAGGAAAAATCCCTGAGCTTTACGATTCGAATGGCGGTCAAATTGAATGGAAATGAAAAAATATATTTCTTTATTTATTTATTTATATTGTAAGGTAAATAAGAAATGCGCTCGAGTCACCTATGACCTGCTATGCCCTCCGAGATCGATATTGCGTAAGGCTCGTCTTCATTTTCCCCTTTTAATTTCCTCCTACCGGTTTAACCCAATGGGACGATAAAAAAACGTAGGCCACCTTTTATTCCCTATTAAATTGATTTTTGCGGGAGCCACCATTTGAGTAATGAGGGATGGGAATGGTTAGCAGGTCGAGAGGTAAAAAGTCAGGGGGAAAAAAGATGAAAGTCACTTTTTCGTCGATTTTGCGATATTATCGCTATCTAGGGGCTATGAAGGAGTACTATCATCTGGTAGAACAACAAGGGGGGAAAAGATGAAAGTCACCTCTTAGTCGATTTTGCGATATTATTGCTATCTAGGGGCTATGAAGGAGTACTATCATCTGGTAGAGCAACAAGGGGGGAAAAGATGAAAGTCACCTTTTCGTCGATTTTGAGATATTATCGCTATCTAGGGGCTATGAAGAAGTACTATCATCTGGAAGAACAACAAGGGGGAAAAAGATGAAAGTCACTTTTTCTTCGATTTTGTGATATTATCGCTATGAAGGGTCTATGAAGTAGTACTATCCATATGGTAGAGCAACAAGGGGGAAAAGAGATTAAAGTCACAGTTTGGTCGATTTTGAGATATTATAGCGATCTAGGGTCTATGAAATAGAACTATTATCTGGTAGAACAACAAGGGGGGGGGGGAGAGATGAAAGTCACTTTTTCGTCGATTTTGTGATATTATCGCTATGAAGGGTCTATGAAGTAGTACTATCCATATGGTAGAGCAACAAGGGGGAAAAGAGATTAAAGTCACAGGTTGGTCGATTTTGAGATATTATAGCGATCTAGGGTCTATGAAATAGAACTATTATCTGGTAGAACAACAAGGGGGGGGGGGAGAGATGAAAGTCACCTTTTCGTCGATTTTGCGATATTAGCGCTATCTAAGGGCTATGAAATAGTACTATCCTCTGGTAGAGCAACAAGGGGTAAAAAAGATGAAAGTCACCTTTTCCTCGATTTTGAGATATTATCGCTATCTAGGGGCTATGAAGGAGTACGTTCTGAAGGAGTATACGTATGAAGGAGTATCATCTGTATAGCAACAAGGGGGAAGAAAGATGAAAGTCGCCTTTTCGTCGATTTTGCGATATTAGAGCTATCTAGGGGCTATGAAGGAGTACTATCATCTGATAGAGCAACAAGGGGGAAAAGATGAAAGTCACCTCTTAGTCGATTTTGCGATATTAGAGCTATCTAGGGGCTATGAAGGAGTACTATCATCTGATAGAGCAACAAGGGGGAAAAGATGAAAGTCACCTCTTAGTCGATTTTGCGATATTAGAGCTATCTAGGGGCTATGAAGGAGTACTATCATCTGGTAGAGCAACAAGGGGGAAAAAGATGAAAGTCACCTTTTCGTCGATTTTGAGATATTATCGCTATCTAGGGGCTATGAAGAAGTACTATCATCTGGAAGAACAACAAGGGGGAAAAAGATGAAAGTCACTTTTTCTTCGATTTTGTGATATTATCGCTATGAAGGGTCTATGAAGTAGTACTATCCATATGGTAGAGCAACAAGGGGGAAAAGAGATTAAAGTCACAGGTTGGTCGATTTTGAGATATTATAGCGATCTAGGGTCTATGAAATAGAACTATTATCTGGTAGAACAACAAGGGGGGGGGGAGAGATGAAAGTCACCTTTCGTCGATTTTGCGATATTAGCGCTATCTAGGGCTATGAAATAGTACTATCCTCTGGTAGAGCAACAAGGGGTTAAAAAAGATGAAAGTCACCTTTTCCTCGATTTTGAGATATTATCGCTATCTAGGGCTATGAAGGAGTACGTTCTGAAGGAGTATACGTATGAAGGAGTATCATCTGTATAGCAACAAGGGGGAAGAAAGATGAAAGTCGCCTTTTCGTCGATTTTGCGATATTAGAGCTATCTAGGGGCTATGAAGGAGTACTATCATCTGATAGAGCAACAAGGGGGAAAAGATGAAAGTCACCTTTTCGTCGATTTTGAGATATTATCGCTATCTAGGGGCTATGAAGAAGTACTATCATCTGGAAGAACAACAAGGGGGAAAAAGATGAAAGTCACTTTTTCTTCGATTTTGTGATATTATCGCTTATGAAGGGTCTATGAAGTAGTACTATCCATATGGTTGAGCAACAAGGGGGAAAAGAGATTAAAGTCACAGTTTGGTCGATTTTGAGATATTATAGCGTCTAGGGTCTATGAAATAGAACTATTATCTGGTAGAACAACAAGGGGGGGGGGGAGAGATGAAACTCACTTTTTCGTCGATTTTGTGATATTATCGCTATGAAGGGTCTATGAAGTAGTACTATCCATATGGTAGAGCAACAGGGGGAAAAGAGATTAAAGTCACAGGTTGGTCGATTTGAGATATTATAGCGATCTAGGGTCTATGAAATAGAACTATTATCTGGTAGAACAACAAGGGGGGGGGGAGAGATGAAAGTCACCTTTTCGTCGATTTTGCGATATTAGCGCTATCTAAGGGCTATGAAATAGTACTATCCTCTGGTAGAGCAACAAGGGGTAAAAAAGATGAAAGTCACCTTTTCCTCGATTTTGAGATATTATCGCTATCTAGGGGCTATGAAGGAGTACGTTCTGAAGGAGTATACTTATGAAGGAGTATCATCTGTATAGCAACAAGGGGGAAGAAAGATGAAAGTCGCCTTTTCGTCGATTTTGCGATATTAGAGCTATCTAGGGGCTATGAAATAGAACTATTATCTGGTAGAACAACAAGGGGGGGGGAGAGATGAAAGTCACCTTTTCGTCGATTTTGCGATATTAGCGCTATCTAAGGGCTATGAAATAGTACTATCCTCTGGTAGAGCAACAAGGGGTAAAAAAGATGAAAGTCACCTTTTCCTCGATTTTGAGATATTATCGCTATCTAGGGGCTATGAAGGAGTACGTTCTGAAGGAGTATACGTATGAAGGAGTATCATCTGTATAGCAACAAGGGGGAAGAAAGATGAAAGTCGCCTTTTCGTCGATTTTGCGATATTAGAGCTATCTAGGGGCTATGAAGGAGTACTATCATCTGGTAGAGCAACAAGGGGAAAAAAGATGAAAGTCACCTTTTCGTCGATTTTGCGATATTATAGCTATCTAGGGTCTATGAAATGGAACTATTATCTGGTAGAACAACAATTGGGGAAAAGATGAAAGTCACCTTTTCGTCGATTTTGCGATATTAGCGCTATCTAGGGGCTACGAAATAGTACTATCGTCTGGTAGAGCAACAAGGGGTAAAAAAGATGAAAGTCACCTTTTCCTCGATTTTGAGATATTATCGCTATCTAGGGGCTATGAAGGAGTACGTTCTGAAGGAGTATACGTATGAAGGAGTATCATCTGTATAGCAACAAGGGGGAAGAAAGATGAAAGTCACCTTTTCCTCGATTTTGTGATATTAGAGCTATCTAGGGGCTATGAAGGAGTACTATCATCTGGTAGAGCAACAAGTGGGAAAAGGGATGAAAGTCACCTTTTCGTCGATTTTGAGGCATTACAGCAATCTAGAGTTTATGAAGTAGTACTATCATCTGGTAGAACAACAAGGGGGGAAAAGGATGAAAGTCGCCTTTTCGTCGATTTTGCGATATTAGCGCTATCTAGGAGCTATGAAGGAGTACTATCGTCTGGTAGAGCAACAAGGGGAAAAAAGATGAAAGTCACCTTTTCGTCGATTTTGCGATATTATAGCTATCTAGGGTCTATGAAATGGAACTATTATCTGGTAGAACAACAATTGGGGAAAAGATGAAAGTCACCTTTTCGTCGATTTTGCGATATTAGCGCTATCTAGGGGCTATGAAATAGTACTATCGTCTGGTAGAGCAACAAGGGGTAAAAAAGATGAAAGTCACCTTTTCCTCGATTTTGAGATATTATCGCTATCTAGGGGCTATGAAGAAGTACGTTCTGAAGGAGTATACGTATGAAGGAGTATAATCTGTATAGCAACAAGGGGGAAGAAAGATGAAAGTCACATTTTCGTCGATTTTGCGATATTAGCGCTATCTAGGGGCTATGAAGGAGTACTATCATCTGGTAGATCAACAAGGGGGGAAAAGATGAAAGTCACTTTTACGTCCCCTTGATATACAACCTGCTCTATCCTCATATCACTAGCCAACCTTACGCTCCTCACCCCACACCTCCCCAACCTTCACCCTCATCACTACCCACCACCCCAACCTACCTCAATCCTCACTAACTCTGCATTCCCACAAGCCTTCACCCCCCTCTTTTTCGTACTCCTGGGAAGGATAATACGTGTTTGCCAATCGGATAACAATAGAGTTAGGAATAAATTAGCAAATATACAAGTTTATTTACGTTTGGGGGAACGTGGCCGAAGCGTAATGGGAGAACAAAGCTTTGAGCCTTGCCCCCCTCCCTGACCCCCACCCCCACCACTCGTCTTGTTTACCGACGATGCAGCCATTGTATAATTAACAACTTGTGCTTGACAATGGGCTTAGACGAGAGGCGACCACTTCACAAACAGTCTCAACCTCTCTTATTGATTCATTAAAACCTTCCTTTCATCTCGAAAATTCCATTTAGATTCATTTCGATCACCCCCAACAATAAAATTAATGGATTATCCCATCGAAAAACTTAACAGTGGAAAATTGAAAGAAAAAACTCAAAAATTCGGGACTCTACAGACCTCTCCGCGGGGTCGTATAGGTAAAATTTACCTGTCCCGGAAATTCTCAGAACGCCCCCTCTTGGGAATATCAAAAAGTCTTAAAATGCTTAAAAATCAATCTAAAAAAAGGCTATTTTCTTGTGAAGGAATGAAATCTTGAATTATAGAGCCTCTAGTGTCCAAAAAAGACCAAAAATCAAGTTAAAAAGGTTGTTTTTTTGTCATTAAGAAACAAAATTTAGTTAAGAGGCCCCTAAATGCCCAAAAAGGGTCAAAACTCTACTAAAAAGAGCCTTTTTTATAGCAAAAGAACAAAATCTAGTTAAAAGGGCCCCTAGTGTCCAAAAGGGGTAAAAAATCAAGCTTAAAGAGGCCTTTTTTGTCTTCGAAAAACAAAATCTACCTAAAATGCCACCTAGTGCCCAAAAAGGGTCAAAAATCGAGCTTGGAATAGTCAAAAGTCAAGCTAAGGGTCAAATATCAAGCCATAAGAGGCCCTTTTTGTCTTTAAAGAAGAAAATCTAGTTAAGATGGCCCCTAGTGCCCAAAAATGGTCAAAAATCTAGCTTAAAAGGTCAAAAAGCAAGTCAAAAGAGGCCTTTTTTGTCTTCGAAAAACAAAATCTAGTTAAAATGCCCCCTAGTGCCCAAAAAGGGTCAAAAATCAAGCTAAAAGGGGTCAAAAATTAAGCTAAAAGAGACCTAATCTAAATAAGATGGTCCCTAGTGCCCAAAAAAGGGTAAAAAATTAAGCTGAAAAGGACCCTACTTGTCGTAAAGGAATATAGGGCCCGCTAGTGTCCAAAAAGGGTCAAAAATCAAGCGAAAAAATGGCTGTCAAAAAGGTATAGAATCTGTTTAAAAGGGCTCTTAGTGTCCAAAAAAGGGTCAAAAATCAAGCTTAAAAAGGCCCCCATCTGTCGAAAAGGAATAGTATCTGTTAAAAGGGCTCCTAGTGTCCAAAAAAGGGTCAAAACTTAGATTCTAGTTGCTAGAGTAGTCCCATTTTATCGCCTCGATCATCCAATTAATAAGCACAGAAGTCGCTATGACTCCTGTTTTATAGGGGAAGGAAAGAGAAATAAAAATTCTTGCTATGGCGTCAAGATTTTCAAACGTTCTATTATTTAGAAAATAATAAAGTTTTGTGAATAAAAACTTTATTTTAAAGGGCCTCGAGGTTCTTGTTTAATTAAAGGGGCGGCGGTGGCTATGGCAGAAGACGAGACCAGATTTAATCTTAGCTATAAAAAAGCCGATACATCGCCCCGACAAGCAAGAAGTTTTATGGGCTAATGAAACTTATACTGCCGCCATATATCTGCGAACCTTCAACATCTACCGTGCCCGACCGCTTTCCCATAAATCGCCCAGAGATAAAAACGCGAATTTTAATTTTCTTTATTTTTTTAAAAAGGGGAGAGTCGTATTTGCGCGTTTTTCAGCTTAAGGGGGAACCGACATCAAAATTCTACCGAGTAAGCGACAGAGAGGGAAGATGTCCAAAAGTTGTTTTCTCGTTTTGGGCACTAAAAATGGTCGGAAAAAAAAATTTTTTTAACGAGTTCTCTTTATTTTAGAAAAATACGAGCTGCTTTGGGAGCAGTTTTTCGGAAAAAATTTTCCTCGGGAAAATAGAAAATGCAATTTTCCATCAAAACTTAAATTTTGAAAAAACAGGTAGTCATCTTGTAGGTTTTGACGAGCTGATTTTAAATATGCTAATATTATGAAGATCGGATGAATAGATTCGTCGGTACGAGGGATAGTGGGAGAAGGGAGGGTTGGGTATGGTAGGGGGTGGATATGGTAGTGTAAGTTAGGAAGAGGGGAGGTGGTCGAAAGTTTGGAAAAGTGAAAGGAAGGTGGAGGGTGGTAGTGGATGTGGGGTGAAAGTAAGAAAAACAGTCGATTTTGCTCAGTTTGAGCGAATTTTCTTGGATGTGTTTGACCCTATATCGCCTTCCGGAGACACAAAAGGTCGGAATGAAAAATGGTAAGTAATGAAAACGTAATTTTCTCCCCTTTTTTAACCCGATCCCTTTCATAAGTGGCCTTAAGGGCGAGTTTAGAAAAAGGGGGGTAATTTGCGAAAGAGTGCACACGTTTTCCAAGACGACCCTATTCATATACATAACCCTTTCTACGTCAAATAAATTATTTTAAAAAGTTTTCACTGAGAGAAAGAGAGAGAAAAAAAAAGTGTTTTACTATATTTCAAGATGAAGGAGTGCTTGGAGATAATTCTTTGTTAAGAGGTAGCACTAATGACCTCGTTACCTCCACATTAACCACTCATCACGTGACTTCCTTTTTCAACACGCAGAATCTTGAAATTATAAGTAGAAACCTACTATTTTTTTTAAAAAAGTTTAAAATCTACGAAATCTTGAGGATTTACCATCCTTTCCCCCACCTCTAAACAACCTCCTGCACCGCCAATTTTTGAAAAGAAAAAAAAATGTTTAAATTCATGTTGATGGACGATTTTCAGTCTATCAGGAAATAAATCGAGGCAATAAACACCTTTTAATTTAACAAATCGTTTTGAAACGTTAATGAATGTCTTTCTGGGTTAAAATGACGATTTTGAGATATCGCTATCTAGGGGCTATGAAGGAGTACTATCATCTGGTAGAGCAACAAGAGGGAAAAAAAGATGAAAGTCACATTTTCGTCGATTTTGAGATATTATCGCTATCTCGGGGCAATGAAGGAGTACTATCATCTGGTAGAACAACAAGGGGAAAAAAGATGAAAGTCAACTTTTCGTCAATTTTGAGATATTATGCTGTCTAGGGGCTATAAAGTAGTACTATCATCTGGTAGAGTAACAAGAGGGAAAAAAGATGAAAGTCACCTTGCTATCTAGGTTCTATGAGTCTATGAAGTAGTACTATCATCTGGTAGAACAACAAGTGGGGAAAAATGTTGAAAGTCACGTTTTCGTCTATTTTGCGATATTATCGCTATCTAGGGGCTATGAAGGAGTACTATCATCTGGTAGAGCAACAAGGGGGGAAAAGGATGAAAGTCACCTTTTCGTCGATTTTGAGATATCATCGCTATCTAAGGTGTATGAAATAGAAATATCATCTGGTAGAGCAAAAGCGGGAAAAGGGATGAAAGTCACCTTTTCGTCGATTTTGCGATATTAGCGCTATCTTGGGGCTATGAAGGAGTACTATCATCTGGTAGAACAACAAGGGGGAAAAAGATGAAAGTAACCTTTTCGTCGATTCGAAATCTTGAGGATTTACCATCCTTTCCCCACCTCTTTACCTCTCCTCACCGCCAATTTTTGAAAAGGAAAGAAAAAAAAATTGTTTGAATTCATGTTGATGGACGATTTTCAGTCTATGAGGAAATAAATCGAGGCAATAAACACCTTTTAATTTAACAAATCGTTTTGAAACGTTATTGAATGTCTTTCTGGGTTAAAATGACGATTGCTTTCCGACACGCGATCTCCAATTTAGCCAAACTGCGGTTTTCCCAACGGATCCCGAGATGCAAACCGGCTGTAAAATATGAAGAATCGCCCTTTTTTTTTTCCTTGAAAACAGTCCATTAAACTCTTAAAAGATTACAGCCGGGCAAAGCCTTTCCGGACCTAATGGGCCTTGAATAATCCGATTTGAACGTTCGAGAGTAATTACGAGTGATCACAAGTGTAATTTTATGGTTTAAACTTGTGTTTTAGAAGGAAAAAAAGAGTTGTTTTTATAAACTATGCTCAAATATTTTATCCTTTAGCGTAAATATTTGAAAAGAGGACTCTCCCTAGGGGTGAGAATGCAGGTGAATAATAAATCAATGGCAGAATGGAGGTGGTATCGACCCAAGAGTATTCTGATCCGTTGTTTCCGGAAATTTTTAAAAATTAAATCAAAAATATAAACGTTTTTCAATTCGTACCTGTTTTCGTGTATACCAATTTGACTTTCACTAATAAGGTATTTTGTTTCTCTGCCGGAATGTGTAGGGGTTGGTCCCCTGATTGACCACGATTGGCCTCAGGAGCGGTTATAAGGTGATTTTTTTCGTTTTTCGACAATATCTCGAAAACCGTAGGTCGTAAACGAAATAATATAAAGTACAAAGTTAAAGAGTATTAAATTTTCTACAATTTTGAGCTAATACGATTTTTTGTAGGATCAAACTTGTCTGAGCTACGAGGTGGACAAAAAACCGAGGTTTTCTATTCCTCTGAAGGAGGGAAGACGTCATCTAATGAAAAAAGTGTGCTTAATAAAAGTTGTAGAGAATTTAATTAACTTTTAAAAAACGACTCTGAAAAAGCAATTAACGATCAATAATTCAAAAATTGAAATTTAAAAAAATTTTATAAAAACAAAATTAAAGCTTATAAAATTTTCTACAGATTTGATTTTCTAAGATTTTTTCTAGGACCAATGGTTTCTGAGCTACGAGGCGACCAAAAAAGCGGATTTTCGAGTTTTTCCTGACAAAAGTCAGATTGTGGAAAAGTCGGAAAAACGAAGAGAAGGCGTTATCTAATTAAAAAACTGTACTAAGTAAAAGTTGTAGAGAATTTAATTTCCAATTTAAAAGCAAATATCGAGAAGCGATACGATCAACAGGAAGGGGAGGGGGTAAATTTAAAAAAATTTACTCCACGTAGCTCAGATACGTTTGATCCAACAAAAAATCGTATTAGCACAAATTTGTAGAAAATTCAATAATCTTTAATTTTTTACTAAACATTATTTCGCCTACGACCTACGGTTTTCGAGATATTGGCGAAAAAACGAAAAAAATCACCTTAAAACCGCTCCTGAGGCCAAATGTGGTCAATCAGGGGACCAAACCTTATTCACGTAGAGAAACAAAATACCTTATTTTTTCCACCCCTTAGATTGACTGGACTATTACTCTTCCTGGTTTTTTTTTTTTTTTTTTTTTTTGTGTGTTTTTTTTCCCCCACTTAGCAAAATTTAAACGATTTTTTAACCCCACAAGGTTTCTGTTGATTCTTATTCAATAATTCAGTCAACGTATTTTTTCGCGCACGTGTCTTAAAATTAGTTCAAACTTGATAAAAACAAAAAAAAAACTTGATAAAAAGAAATTATTTTATTTTTAATCTGTTTACTGATGCTCGAGGAATGCGAGTGATATTGTAAAAATATATTTTAAAAAAAATTTATTATTTATAAAAAAAAAAGGGTGATAGAGTTATATAATTTTATT
>JAGWEN010000171.1:0-55140 GCA_018703685.1 Orius laevigatus
GGGGATTAAGGCGTTTTTCTGTGGATTATCTTTTGGGGGATTAATGGGGGTAGTGTGGTGATTAAGGTTTTCTTAAGGGATTAATCACTGTTTGTATGTGGGGGGATTAAGGGATTATTGTGGGATTAAGGATGTTGTGAGGATTAAGGTGTTTTTCTGTGGATTATCTAAAATTTTGGGGGGATTAATGGGGGTAATGTGGTAATTGCGGTTTTCTTGAGGGATTATCACAGTTTGTGTGGGGGGATTAGGGATTTTTGTAGGGTTAAGGATGTTGTCGGGATTAATGTTGTTATTGTGGGGATTAAGGCGTTTTTCTGTGGATTATCTTTTGGGGGATTAATGGGGGTAGTGTGGTGATTAAGGTTTTCTTAAGGGATTAATCACTGTTTGTATGTGGGGGGATTAAGGGATTATTGTGGGATTAAGGATGTTGTGAGGATTAAGGTGTTTTTCTGTGGATTATCTAAAATTTTGGGGGGATTAATGGGGGTAATGTGGTAATTGCGGTTTTCTTGAGGGATTATCACAGTTTGTGTGGGGGGATTAGGGATTTTTGTAGGGTTAAGGATGTTGTCGGGATTAATGTTGTTATTGTGGGGATTAAGGCGTTTTTCTGTGGATTATCTTTTGGGGGATTAATGGGGGTAGTGTGGTGATTAAGGTTTTCTTAAGGGATTAATCACTGTTTGTATGTGGGGGGATTAAGGGATTATTGTGGGATTAAGGATGTTGTGAGGATTAAGGTGTTTTTCTGTGGATTATCTAAAATTTTGGGGGGATTAATGGGGGTAATGTGGTAATTGCGGTTTTCTTGAGGGATTATCACAGTTTGTGTGGGGGGATTAGGGATTTTTGTAGGGTTAAGGATGTTGTCGGGATTAATGTTGTTATTGTGGGGATTAAGGCGTTTTTCTGTGGATTATCTTTTGGGGGATTAATGGGGGTAGTGTGGTGATTAAGGTTTTCTTAAGGGATTAATCACTGTTTGTATGTGGGGGGATTAAGGGATTATTGTGGGATTAAGGATGTTGTGAGGATTAAGGTGTTTTTCTGTGGATTATCTAAAATTTTGGGGGGATTAATGGGGGTAATGTGGTGATTTTGTTTTACCTGAGGGATTATCACTTTTTGTGTTGAGAGATTAAGGGATTATTGTTGGATTAAGGATTTTGTTGGGATAAATGTGGGGATTAAGGCGTTTTTCTGTGGAGTATCCATCATTTTGGGGGATTAATAGGGTTAATGTGGTGATTATGGTTTTATTGAAGGATTATTACTTATTTTTTGGGAGATTATTGTTGGATTAAGGATGTTGTTGGGATTAATGTAGTTATCGTGGGGATTAAGGCGTTTTTCTGTGGATTATCTACAATTTTAGGGGGGATAATTGGGGGTAATGTGGTGATTAAGGTTTTCTTAAGGGATTATCACTGTTTGTATGTGGGGGGATTAAGGATATTGTAGGGATTAAGGCGTTTTTCTGTGGATCATCTAAAATTTTGGGTGGATTGATTGGGGTAATGTGGTGATTACGGCTTTCTCGAGGGATTATCACCGTTTGTGTGGGGAGATAAGGGATTACTGTGGGATTAAGGATGTTGTGGGGATTAATGTAGTATTAAGGCGTTTTTCTGCAGATTATCTAAAATTTTGGGGGGATTGATTGGGGTAATGTGGTGATTACAGTTTTCTTGAGGGATTATCAATGTTTGTATGCGGGGGATTAAGGGATTAATGTGGTTATTGTGGGGATTAAGGCGTTTTTCTGCGGTTTATCTAAAATTTTGTGAGGATTAATGGGGGTAATGTGGTGATAACGGTTTTCTTGAGGGATTATAACTTTTTGTGTTAAGAGATTAAGGATTATTGTGGGATTAATGTGGTTTTTTAGAGGTATCAAGAGGTTATTTCAAAGGTTACTCCTGGTATCAACAAATGTTTGTAACTAATCCTTGTTTTGACCGTATTTGTTCGTTTTCTTTTTCCAAAAATTTTCAGGAAGACTTTTTTTTCTTTCCCCTTAAATAATAAATTTTCATGAAATTTCAGGCTGAAGTAAGAGCTGAATTCGCAGAACGTGCCGTACAGAAATTGCAAAAGGAGGTCGACAGGCTCGAGGGTAAGAAACCAAAATTTCCGACTTAAAATTTCCAAAAGTAAAATTTTGCATGAGTAAGTCAGAGCACAGCTTAGTTTTTTAATTTTTTTTTAGCATGACTTATTTTTTTGTTGTTTTTTGTGTGTTTTTTTTTATGTTTTCTTGTATTCCCCAACGTAGACGACCTCGTAGTGGAAAAAGAGAAGAACAAATTGCTCCAGGAGGAGATGGAGGCGACGCTTCATGACATACAAAACATGTAAACATAAAAACAAAAAAATCAAAAATCCGTCCTTTCCTATTTCAAACTTTCCTATTTAAAAAAACAAATTTAAATAATTCCTATGCCGTAATACTTGCCAAGATTCAACAGCACAAATACCTTAACCGCAAATTTCATAAACCAATCAAGGTTCGAACAGCACCTTTTTTATTACGAATTTATTCTTTATTCTTTATTTCTTCATTGAAGGCTTCTTAACATGTCTTTTAAATAATAAATAAATATGAAAAGCCGATCTGCATGTTTTCCTTTTCATTCTTCCATTTATTTTATTTTTTTGTAGACCAGAAGTTAAATTTTCAAGTTAACTTGGTGGTGGGCTAGCTGAGTTCAAATTTTAGGGAGTAGACGAGTTAGGAATCGTTTTATTGGTCAGAGGGTGTGGCCTAATCGTTGCCAAAACCCCATTTTAGTGATGGGGCGTGGCCTGTATGCGACCAAAGCTTCAGGAGACGTGGCCTAATTGTAGCCAAAGCCTCATATTGACCAGGAGACGTGGTCGAATTGTGAAAAAAGCCTCTTATTGGTGAGGAGGTGTGGCGTAATTGTAGCCAAGCCCTCTTATTGACCAGGAGGCGTGGCCTAATTGTGGCCAAAGCGTCTTATTGGTCAGGGGGTGTGCCCTAATTGTGAAAAAAAGCCTCTTATTGATTAAGGGGCGTGGCCTGATTGTGTATAAAAGCCTCTTATTGATTAAGGGGCGTGGCCTGATTGTGTATAAAAGCCTCTTATTGATTAAGGGGCGTGGCCTGATTGTGTATAAAAGCCTCTTATTGATTAAGGGGCGTGTCCTGATTGTGTATAAAAGCCTCTTATTGGTGAGGGGGTGTGACCTAATTGTGGTCAAAGCCTCTTATTGGTCAGGGGGTGTGGTCTAATAGTAGCCAAAGCCTCTTATTGGTCAGGGGGTGTGGTCTAATAGTAGCCAAAGCCTCTTATTGACCAGGAGGCGTGGCCTAATTGTAGCAAAAGCCTCTTATTGACCAGGAGGCGTGGCCTAATTGTAGCAAAAGCCTCTTATTGACCAGGAGGCGTGGTCTAATTGTGGCCAAAGCCTCTTATTGGTCAGGGGGTGCGGCCTAATAGTAGCCAAAGCCTCTTATTGACCAGGAGGCGTGGCCTAATTATAGCAAAAGCCTCTTAACGATCAGGAGGCGTGGTCTAATTGTGGCCAAAGCCTCTTATTGGTCAGGGGGTGTGCCCTAATTGTGAAAAAAGCCTCTTATTGATTAAGGGGCGTGGCCTGATTGTGTATAAAAGCCTCTTATTGGTGAGGGGGTGTGACCTAATTGTGGTCAAAGCCTCTTATTGACCAGGAGGCGTGGCCTAATTATAGCAAAAGCCTCTTAACGATCAGGAGGCGTGGTCTAATTGTGGCCAAAGCCTCTTATTGGTCAGGGGGTGTGCCCTAATTGTGAAAAAAGCCTCTTATTGATTAAGGGGGCGTGGCCTGATTGTGTATAAAAGCCTCTTATTGGTGAGGGGGTGTGACCTAATTGTGGTCAAAGCCTCTTATTGACCAGGAGGCGTGGCCTAATTATAGCAAAAGCCTCTTAACGATCAGGAGGCGTGGTCTAATTGTGGCCAAAGCCTCTTATTGGTCAGGGGGTGTGCCCTAATTGTGAAAAAAGCCTCTTATTGATTAAGGGGGCGTGGCCTGATTGTGTATAAAAGCCTCTTATTGGTGAGGGGGTGTGACCTAATTGTGGTCAAAGCCTCTTATTGGTCAGGGGGTGTGGTCTAATAGTAGCCAAAGCCTCTTATTGACCAGGAGGCGTGGCCTAATTGTAGCAAAAGCCTCTTAACGACCAGGAGGCGTGGTCTAATTGTGGCCAAAGCCTCTTATTGGTCAGGGGGTGTGGTCTAATAGTAGCCAAAGCCTCTTATTGACCAGGAGGCGTGGCCTAATTGTAGCAAAAGCCTCTTAACGACCAGGAGGCGTGGTCTAATTGTGGCCAAAGCCTCTTATTGGTCAGGGGGTGTGGCCTAATTGTATCCAAAGCCTCTTATTGGTCTTGTTTTTCCATTGTCCTTCCATTTTGTATTTGTCGTGAATCGTGTTTTTGATTCCATTTTCCACGAACCCCCCCGAAATTGCATAAAACTTGTCAAATATCTTTATAAAAATTAAAAATTCCTATCTTCTAATATATTCTGTCCCCAGCACGAGATTTTTTCGCCTTTTTTTCTGGTCTACATTTATTATTTATTTATTAAAACCCTCTTTTTCCTTCATCTTATTCTTTTTACAGATGAAATACTTGTCGCTAAGGAAGAATACAAAGGCATCGGAGATGGCTTGGATCTGGCCTTTAATGAACTATACGGCATATAAAATTTTATCCCCCCCCCCTTTTTATTTTCTTCTCTCTTCTCCAAATCCAGTGCCATCAGCCATTAGTCGTTAAATTATCATAAGTCGCACTTAAAAGACAAAAAAAACTTGAAATTTTTATTTTTTTCTCTTCTTTTGTGCACTTAGTGAAGCTTAAAAGTGTGTCACTAAATTTTTAACCGCTTCGTGTTATACTAACAAATATTATTTATATTTTATATTTTGTACATTTTTTACACATCGGCTTTTGGCCAAAATATGGTGCGATTTACGGACTTAAGGCCGTTAAAAAATAAAAATAGATGTATATTCTAACACATTATTGTATAAAACTATTTTTTGTTAGTTAAAAATTTTGTTAAAAATGTTTTATTTTGGGTTTATTTATTTATTAGTATCGCTTACGCAGGATTGCTTTTTTTAACTTTTTTTTTGTATATTTAAATTTTTTGTCCTCTGGTAGGTTCCTTAATATTCGCTAAGATTTATCCATTCTTAAAACAATGGCCAATAAACAAAAAACTGCCAAAATTTTTGATTTTTTTTTTACCTTGGTTTTTTTTTTACTAATGAGTGGCGATTAACTCGCAAAGTTCATACAGAAATGGACTTTGTGCTCTGAACTTTTTATTTTATTATTATTTTTTTCTTCTTCAACATGGATATGTTTAGGGCTGGCTTGATAAATGAGCCTTTAGGGCTTAAATGGTGCATTAGGGGAAGCTGTGGGGGGGGGGTTTGTGGAGGATTATGGGGTTATTGTGGGGGATTAAGGATTAGGTGGAGGATGATGGGGGAAAAGGTATTTAAGGGGGGAGATTAGGTGGTTATTGCGGAGTTGAGGGTTTTATTTGGGGGGGATTAAGTATTTTGGGGCTCCATGTGCTTTTGTGGGTTTAAGTATTTGGGGGGGATTAAGGATTTTTCAAGGGGGATTATGGCTATTAGTAGAGTTATTTTTGAGGATTAAGGCTTAGGTGGAGGATTTTGGGTATGAGGTATTTAAGGAGGGAGATTAGGTGCTTAATGTGGAGTTATGGGTTTTATTTGGGGGATTAAGGAATTTTCTAGGGGATTAGGGCTATTAGTAGAATTATTTTGAGTATTAAGGGTTTTTTGGGGGATTAAGGCTTAGGTGGAGGATGATGGGGGATTAAGTATTCATTGTGAAGTTAAGGGTTTTATTTGGGGGGATTAAGTATTTTAGGGCTCAATATGCTTTTGTGGGATTTAGTATTTGGGGGGGATTAGGGCTATTAGTAGAGTTATTTTTGAGGATTAAGGCTTAGGTGGAGGATTTTGGGTATGAGGTATTTAAGGAGGGAGATTAGGTGCTTAATGTGGAGTTATGGGTTTTATTTGGGGGATTAAGGAATTTTCTAGGGGATTAGGGCTATTAGTAGAATTATTTTGAGTATTAAGGGTTTTTTGGGGGATTAAGGCTTAGGTGGAGGATGATGGGGGATTAAGTATTCATTGTGAAGTTAAGGGTTTTATTTGGGGGGATTAAGTATTTTAGGGCTCAATATGCTTTTGTGGGATTTAGTATTTGGGGGGGATTAAGGATTTTTTTAAGGGGGATTAGGGCTATTAGTAGAATTATTTGGGTCCATTAAAGATTTTTCAAGGGGGATTTGGGCTATTAGTAGAGTTATTTTGGAGGATTAAGGCTTAGGTGGAGGATTTTGGGGATTAGGTATTTAAGGAGGGAGATTAGGTGGTTATTGTGGAGTTAAGGGTTTTATTTGGGGGATTAAGTATTTTAGGGCGTCATGTGCTTTTGTGGGATTAAGGATTTTTCAAGGGGATTAGGGCTATTAGTACAATTATTTTGGGGGATTAATGGTTTTTTGGGAGGATTAAGTGGTTTTTTAAAAGGAATTATGGGGTCATGTCTAAAATAAGAGTGTTAATGCCATAAGGGCGTGGTTTATTATTCTTCGACGCTTTTGATTGGTCGGAGGGCGTGTCCAAATCAAAGTGGAGCCCTTCCATTGGTCTCTAACCTTAAACTCCGCCCATAAACGTATCCATGACTTATCCTTTTGTACATTTTTCTTATTTTTTCTCTCTTTTATCACCAAAAATAGATGAACTCGTCCAAGAGAAGGAGAAATACAAATACATTTGCGACGACCTCGACCAGACCTTCACCGAGTTGGTTGGTTAAACATCGACAACCAAAAAAACCGAAAATGTCAACTTCAAAATTTTCTCTTTTTTCTTTTCTTTTTTTTCTATTCAGAGTTGACTTGTAAAAAATACCAAATAAAAAAAGAATTTTAATTATTTCGCACCGCTTTTTTTATTATTTTTCCTAAGCATGTTGCACGGTAGATAAAACGAAAGTGTATATAGAAAATTATATTTTTTTTTCTTTTTCTTTTCTTTGCTGGCCTCAGATTATAAGACAATACTGGCTCAAAGACATCATTAAATTAATTTTTGTAAGTAAAATTTTATATTAGAAGCCTTAAAAATCGTAAAAAGGCTGGGGGTGACGTCATAATTTATAATCTGATAAACCAGAAATGGCGTCGATGACGTCATATAGCATGTAGACGTCTCATGCATGGTAGTGCACATTAGACTTCGGGGGTTTAGTCATTTGCTAGTATGACGTCACGGGGAAGATGGCTTCGTACAACGGAAGTATTTCAAGTTCTCCTCAGAAAACATCTCTATTTCGTTTAAAATGGTAAATTTTTCAAATTTCAGACGATTTGGTCTCGGAAAAAGAGCGCTACAAACAAATTGCGGATGAAATGCTTGAAACGTTCGCCGACCTCTCTGCTTGCTAATCGACGACAATTGTTGATAAAAAGCACTGCCATCATAATCAAAAGAAAAAAAAACTTTTCATTTTAATAAAAAATAACCTTCACTTCATTTATACTATTTATTTTATGCTTGTCTTTACCTCTTATATGACGTCACAATGTGGCTATTACATCGAAGCAGTGACGTTTAACATGACGTCACTTGAGGTTCTTTTTCTGGCACTTAAGAATTACATTATTTTTGTGATAAAAATGTGATTTTGATTCAAAACAAGAGAAAATGTAAATAAAATGTTGAAGTATCATTTCTATCTAATATTTCAAATTCCCAGTGGTAGTGACGTCAGAGCGACGCCATTTTGTTTTATACTTTTGTCCGATGTGCTGCGTCACAGTAGAGGCTTCTTTTTTGCTTATTAAAATTTTTAATGAATTTTTGCCTATTTGTGCTGTTATGTTGTCAATAAAGGAAATTTTAATTAAAAGATTGCTTGATTATTTTATATTATTTTGTTTACAAGTATGCTGCTGTGTATGGGTAAGCGTATGATGCGGCGTAAGGAGCGTAGTAAGCGGAAGATGCGTAGTAAGGAGCTGCGTAGTAGGGGGATGCGACATAAGGGGCGCTCACGTAGGGCGAATAAGGTGTGACGTAAGGAGCCAAAAGGTCCCTTTTGTCTCTGCTCTCCGCAGCAACGAAGCAAACCAAAGCGAACAAAAAGACCTAAAAAATTGAAAATAAATTATGGCGGTACAACCAAGGATACTAAAAACAGGATGTATCATTCGACCTAGGAGAAATTGAAATAGTGGGGACGGGCCGCTACGTCATATGTCCCACACCCAAAGGGGCGATACCATTAAATCATGGACATTGTCCATTTTTCGGCCACATGGTTGGTCCTGCAAAAAAATGTTCGAAGTAAACCCCCCTTATTTTTTGACTGGGAATCCATTTCGATTGACAGCTTCTAATTTTTACGTACAGGGTGGACCAGACAGACACAAGCTTCGTTATTTTAAAAGAGAACCCTATGTTTTAATTACTGCAATCGATTTTATGCTTAATTTCCAGTAAATTTTACTTCATGTCTTTTTTTCTTGGAACACTTTTGGATGCCCGAAACGGTTATGCAAGTTAATTAGACCGACATCCCTTGGTAAAAAAGTCATTTTTCATTAAATTAATTATGTTTTAGATGATACACAATAAAAAATACAAAAATTTAGTCGATTTTTAAAAATTGGTAAATTTGAATAAGCTGTATCTCCGAAATTATTTAACCTACAGAAACGGGGATGGTCTTAAATTTTAGATAATTTTATCTACTTAAAAAAAGTATTTATACTTTGATTCCGAAAACCTAATATTTTGGGCTCAAAAAGGCAAAAACTAACTTTGAAGAAAGAAATTGTGGGACAAAAAACGACCCGAATAGGGGATTTTTGGTATCCTTGGGTACAACAGTTGGCAGAACTGCTCATGAGTCAGAATCAGTGTTGCCAATTTGTGGACTTGAAAAGTTCAAATACTTACTGTGATGAATTTCATTGTTGAAATGATGAATATCGAAGAGTCCTCCGCGTTTTTATAGTCGAAAATCCAATTTGTATTCAGAGGCGTGTAAGGGTCGGCCATGTTAGCCAAAAAGCGTTGGTCAATATTACGACGCTTTTGTAAGTGAGCATGAGGTGATTTCTTAATTAGCGACTCATTTAGTAATTAAACTTGAATTTTATGACCCAAATATTACACCTTGAGCTTAAAAATTTGATGAAAGCTAAAGCTAAAAAATTGAAGGCTGAAACTGCATTAGTGACGTCACTGTTGGTCCAGGTGCACTAATGACGTCACTATTGCATGGATGCACGAATGACGTCTTTACCGATCCGAGTGCACCAATGACGTCACTATTGATCCAAGTCCACTAGAAGCGTCATACTGATAAAGTACACTATTTACGTCACTGTTGGTGCATGTTTACTAGCTGCGACATTTGGTCAAAATACTCAGAAGCAGTTTTGTCTGTTTTTATGCGTTTCTGCTGGGGATTCTAGTATATTTTATAAGAGACCACATCCATTATTTGGTAGATGAATAGCTATATATTAACTTAAATAATTATTTCAACATATGTGGTGCGTTTTGTTTGAAAAATGATCGATTGCTATGTGAGGACATGTTGTATCATCAACAATTTACACGACGGCGCACGTTACATCGGATGGATTATGGTCGTAAGTTGTCTTTTAGGAAGAAAAATGCTTTTTTCCTCTTTTTATAGATTGGTTCTGCATTGGGCATTGCGATGGAAGCGAGCATTCTTTCGGAAAAACTATTTTACAAGCAACGTAATCACTAATAAGTAATCACTAAGAGCAGAAAATCCTGGAGGGGTGTCCACCCTAAGGTGGCAACACTGCAGATTTTGGCGAAAAACACAAAATTTTTATCTAGACTTAGTGCTCCTGGACTAATTGTGACGTCACTGGTGCTCCATTGATATACTTCACCTTAGTGGTGCCCCCGGACCAATAGTGACGTCACTACTTTGGGGCACTAATGACCTCACAAAACTTATAATTTCTAAAATTTAAAGCGAGTTGGGACGCCGCAATGACGATTATTTATTACTCCGGCATATTAATATTAGGAATCGTCACTTACGTCACTTACAAACTTGTAAGGAAATCCAGAAAATTTCTTACTTTTCAATTTATTCCGTTTTCAGGACAATATGGAAGTCATGGAGAATACTTGCTGGGCTATTTTAGGCGGGGTCGTCTTTGGGGTGATCGTCGCCATCGCCATCGGGACAGCGACAGCCGTAGGGGCGCTCAAAAATTTGACCTCCTACGCCAGAATTACGATTCTTCTTTGTTGGGACGGTATTGATATAGGAAAAAATTTATTTTTCTAGTTTATATGGTCCCTTGCGCTCTCATTAAGAGCCCAGGAGGTTATAAAATGGTTATCTCCCACCCTAGGATATCAGGGAGTGAAGAGGCTCAAGTTTTTTAAGACCTATAAAAAAAAACTGGACTATTTCATTTTTTTCTTCAATTTTCAGGGCTTATTTATTACTTTTTTAAAGTTTTACGAAGTTATAAACATTTTCGCATCATTCTCGACAACGAAGGTGACCTCATTGAATAAAATAGTGTCATATCATAAAAATTTTATATTCAATTTTTTCGTTATATTTCATAAAAAACGGATTTCTGGGATCTAAATCGTCGAAATATAAAGAAAATTGAGATTCATGAATTAAAAAGTGCTAAGGATGGTGATTTAAAATGCAAGACGGAATCTTCGATGCTGAAATGGCGTATTTTAACCATTCAATGGTGGGGAATAAGGGGAGATGTCGTTCGTGCGAAAAGTAGGTGTTAAGACTAGGTTGTACGTGATGTCTATATTCGTGACGTCATAATTCATTCTCGTCTATTCCTGGACCCACTTCGCCTCCCACTCAAAAAAAGGTCTCGTTTTAAACGTGTCGATTCTTTTCAGATCATTCAACGACGTGGTTCCTAGATACCACATCTGTATGGTGAAAATTTGGTGAACATCGAGGGTTATCAACAGAACTCTCCATTGGCGGGGTGGAACGCTGCCTCGTACATATTTACACCACCTTTGTCCAACAAACATCAAAACATAACTATCCATCCAACAATCAATAACCAAGTTTAGGTTTCAACGTTCTGGGTTAGAATAAACCTTCAAAACCGATTGTTTATACAGGTTTCAGAGGTCTAGGTTAGACTGAACCCTTAAAATCGATCGTTTTTACAGGTTTCAAAGGTCTAGGTTAGACTAAACCTTCAAAACCGATAGTTTCAAAGGTTTTAGGTTATTCGAATCCTTTCAAAATCAATCGTTTTTATAGATTTCAATGTTCTACGTTAGCCTAGAACTTCAAAATCGTTCATTTTGACAAATTTTAAAAGTCCAGGTTGGACTAAAACTTCAAAATCGATCGTTTCAAAGGTTTTAGGTTAGTCGGAACCTTTCAAAATCGATCGTTTTTACAGATTTCAAAGGTCTAGGTGAGACTAAGCCTTCAAAACCGATTGTTTATACAGGTTTCAAAGGTCTAGGTTAGACTAAACCTTCAAAACCGATCGTTTTTACAGGTTTCAAAGGTCTAGGTTAGACTGAACCTTTAAAACCGATCGCTTTTACAGGTTTCAAAGGTCTAGGTTAGACTAAACCTTCAAAACCGATTGTTTCAAAGGTTTTAGGTTATTCGAAACTTTTCAATATCAATCGTTTTTACAGATTTCAAAGGTCTACGTTAGACTAAACCTTCAAAACCGTTCATTTTGACAGATTTAAAAGGTCCAGGTTGGATTAAAACTTCAATATCGATCGTTTCAAAGGTCTAGGTTAGACTAAACCTTCAAAACCGATCGTTTTTACAGGTTTCAAAGGTTCTAGGTTAGACTGAACCTTTAAAACCGATCGCTTTTACGTGTTTCAAAGGTCTAGGTTAGACTAAACCTTCAAAACCGATTGTTTCAAAGGTTTTAGGGATGGATAATGAAATACGATGATGTGCAGTTTTTCTTGTATTTCATCATAAATGATAACTCAAAGATGTATTTTTAAAGTAGGAAATTCAATAGAAGTGTCAATCAAGGGGGCAAATAATTTGGCTTTGGTGTGGAGCTTATCCAAACGGTCTGCTTTTAATTAAGTAATTGTAAATGAAGGGTGCCCTTTGAGGAGTGGCGGACGTTTAATTGCAACCCACCCCCCTCCACGGATTTAACGGGGCCCCCCTCCGCAATTTCCCCTTTTCACTGCTACTGATCGCTAATCACCGAGATTGATAAATCTTGAGTTTCGGAGGCTACAATGGTGAAAATAATGGCGAGGGTTCGACATGAAACGCCCATTAGACGATCGTTACGTGTTAACGATGATCGCTAATCGTTTTACGATTACGTGGATCAAAATTAGAAAAGAATACAAGAAATGGGAGGCAGAAATATAGCGAAAAACTGTGAAATTTGGACACTTCACCCTCGAAAAGTCACGTTCCTCTTTTATTAGAGAAACTCGCTAATTTATAACTTTCTTTGTATGTCTTTTAGGGCGAAAAACGTCTTAATTAGGCTCGTCTTCGTTAATTAGAACGCTGATTAATTTGATGTTCATTAAATTTCCGATTCAGCATTTTTTTTTGTTATTTCCCTTGGTGCTGGTCAGCAGATTAGCGATTTTTAAAAATTATGATCCGATGAAAGTGAGGGTTTAAAAATAATATCGACGATGCTCTGTAGGTTTATTAGCCCTGGGTCGCTTTTGGTTGCCAACTCCAACGGATTTAATCTCCCTCCCCTTGGGTTGCACCTGACAGCTTATTGAATGAGCCTCTGTCGTAGCATAGGACAACAAAAGTGAATTATTCTTCATCATTGAATTGTTTTGGACGTGATATTGGTGATTCAGCACATTGGCCCAAATTTAGCTACTTTCCTGGAATCTTCTTGGTGGTTATGGCATTTAGATCTGCTTAGGATGATGGAGATTCTTGAGGAGGAGGATATTAGGATGATGATGAGGATGTGAGGATGGGGATATTAGGATGAGTATGAGGAGGAGGAAATTAGGATGAGGAGGAGGAAATTAGGATGAGGAGGAGGAAATTAGGATGAGGAGGAGGAAATTAGGATGAGGAGGAGGAAATTAGGATGAGGAGGAGGAAATTAGGATGAGGAGGAGGAAATTAGGATGAGGAGGAGGAAATTAGGATGAGGAGGAGGAAATTAGGATGAGGAGGAGGAAATTAGGATGAGGAGGAGGAAATTAGGATGAGGAGGAGGAAATTAGGATGAGGAGGAGGAAATTAGGATGAGGAGGAGGAAATTAGGATGAGGAGGAGGAAATTAGGATGAGGAGGAGGAAATTAGGATGAGGAGGAGGAAATTAGGATGAGGAGGAGGAAATTAGGATGAGGAGGAGGAAATTAGGATGAGGAGGAGGAAATTAGGATGAGGAGGAGGAAATTAGGATGAGGAGGAGGAAATTAGGATGAGGAGGAGGAAATCAGGATGAGGAGGAGGAAATCAGGATGAGGAGGAGGAAATTAGGATGAGGAGGAGGAAATTAGGATGAGGAGGAGGAAATAAAGATGAGGAGGAGGAAATAAAGATGAGGAGGAGGAAATAGAGATGAGGAGGAGGAAATAAAGATGAGGAGGAGGAAATAAAGATGAGGAGGAGGAAATAAAGATGAGGAGGAGGAAATAAAGATTAGGAGGAGGAAATCAGGATGAGGAGGAGGAAATCAGGATGAGGAGGAGGAAATTAGGATGAGGAGGAGGAAATTAGGATGAGGAGGAGGAAATTAGGATGAGGAGGAGGAAATTAGGATGAGGAGGAGGAAACTAGGATGAGGAGGAGGAAATTAGGATGAGGAGGAGGAAATTAGGATGAGGAGGAGGAAATTAGGATGAGGAGGAGGAAATTAGGATGAGGAGGAGGATATTAGGATGAGGAGGAGGAAATTAGGATGAGGAGGTGAGGATGACCTCCTCCTACTCCTTCCAGACCGTTGAAACCTGTAAAAACGATCGGTTTTGAAGGTTTAGTCTTAACCTAGACCTATGAAACCTGTATAAACAATCGGTTTTGAAGGGTTATTCTAACCCAGACCGTTGAAACCTAAACTTAGTTATTGATTGATGGATGGAGAGTTATGTATTGATGTTTGTTGGAAAAAGGCGGGGTAAATATGAACACGGCAGCGTTTCACCTCGCTAATGTAGAGTTCTGTTGATAACCCTCAATGTTCACTAAATTTTCACCATACAGATGAGGTATCTAAGAACACGGTAGCGTTCCACCCTGCCAATGGGGAGGTTTGTATGGAATCCTTTTTTTGAGAAAGCATCCGTTTCGCTTGAAATTGAAGTCGAGTTTGGAGAAATGGATATTGGACATGTTTTTAATTGGATAGCGGGATTTGAGTTGTCACTAAATATCGGCGAATTCGAAGATAAACGAGCTCTCCGGGGCCTAGAAATTGGTGTCAAGTTGAAAACTATACGAAAATTTAGTGCTCGGTTTCGAAATATCCCCGAGTGATATAAGCGCTGTCACCAATTGTTTCCCCCTCGGAGCGAAAACGTTTTGAGGGCGTCCCGAGACGAATTTAGCGTCGAGCGGCCACCGTTTGGTCGATGAAAAAAATTCCAAATTTTTTCGTTTTTTCGAATTTTGGGTTGTTTTTTGTGGTTTTTTTGGAGGAAAAAATTTTTTTTTTCAGGTGGGGGCCTTTGATGTCCCCCACCCGCGCTATATAAAGACAACCGGGGAGCTCGCTCCCGGATCAGTTTACTCTCCGGAGTGGTCGGACTCTCGAAAATCCGCGGACCCCTCTCGCCATCCACCCCTTTTTTTAAACATTTTTTTCCCCTCCCCGCGCGAATTTCTTTTTTTCCTTCTGTCCAGCGGGGAGGGGGGGATGAGGGCGAGGTGGGGGGTGGGGGGGACAGCGAGAGGGGAGCCGAGGTCTTAACGCCAGTCCAACGAGAGTCCCAGACCCCTCAACCTTCTCTCATCTTAAGGTAAAAATGTGTGGAAAATGAAGAAAATAACTAACCGAGTGGATTTCTCACATAACTACCAAAAAGAAGAAAAATAAAAATAAATAACAAAACCCTCATCCTTTCACCATCCACAACTTTTTACAAAAAGCTTTCTTTTTTCTTTTTTTTTAAATTATTTTATATTTATTATTTTTGTCAAATTTAATTATAAATTTGACATAAAATAGCCAAATGGTAATTTAAAAAGGCGAAATGGAATAGAGGCCGGGGTGAACCTATTTAAGGTTTATATATAGACCGAGCGTAAAGCCCTGCCAAGATCTTCCTTGTTCGACTTATAAAGGAACGTTTCTGGTTACAGCTCCGTTTATGTACGACAAAACGCAAATTTAAGAAAATTAAAAAAAAATATACACACACATCTATGAACATGGTAGCGTTGCCCCGCTAAACTTAAAATGAAATTTGACACTTTTTTAAAATTGAAGTTTTAGCAGATTTCCGAAGGAAAGTAGGCTATTGAGGTTGGCTCCGCAAGGCCTTTTTTTAAAATTCAATTATGATTCAAACAAGAGGTGGTTGAAAATTTGCCGAATTCATCTTGAATTTCGAAAGGTTAAATCACTCTGGGGGTGGTTAATTTTCGATACCAGAAAAAAAAAGTTGAAAACTTGCAGTTTTCCGTTTTTGGAAATAAGTAAAACGTGTGAAAATTGATATGGACAAGATTAGGAGGGTCAAGTGACGATTAGATGCGAATATTTATTGGGAGAGCTCCTCAGGGCGCGTTATATTTAGTATGTCGGTCGGTATCCAACATTCCCGAGCCTCCCTCCGCCTCGAAACTCTTGTAAACTGCCCCACTCACGAAATAGTTCTCGAAATAAAAAAAGAACGAATCTTTAATAATCCGTTTGAAAAAATGCCCGAGCCATTCAAGGAGGAGATGGAAAGGATTTTGAATAAAACATTCAACTCCTCGAATAAATCGTAAAATAAAGAAAGAAAGAAAGAAAAAAAAAAAGCTTGCTACAAAATGTGGCTTTTGATTGGTTGGGCGGAACGCTACCTCGTCCGACCGATAGTGCAAGTTTTAAAATCGCTAAAGGTCAAGTTTGACAAAACCTATAAAACCGATCGTTTTTACATGATAGTAAAGGTCTAACATAAACCGAACCCTCTATGCCTTAAGAATTTACAATATCGATTTCAAAGGTCTAAGTTGGACTAAACCTTCATAACTGGTCGTTTCAAAGGTTTTAGGTTAGTCGAAACCTTTCAAAATCGATCGTTTTTACAGGTTTCAAAGGTCTACGTTAGACTAAACCTTCAAAACCGTTCATTTTGACAGATTTCAAAGGTCCAGGTTAGACTAAACCTTCAAAACCGATCGTTTCAAAGGTTTTAGGTTAGTCGAAACCTTTCAAAATCGATCGTTTTTACAGGTTTCAAAGGTCTACGTTAGACTAAACCTTCAAAACCGTTCATTTTGACAGATTTCAAAGGTCCAGGTTAGACTAAACCTTCAAAACCGATCGTTTCAAAGGTTTTAGGTTAGTCGGAACCTTTCAAAATCGATCGTTTTTACAAATTTCAAAGGTCTAGATTGGACTGAACCTGCAAAACCGATCGTTTTTACAGATTTCAAAAGTCTAGGATAGACTAAACCTTCAAATCCGATCGTTTCAAAGGTTTTAGGTTAGTCGAAACCTTTCAAAATCGATCGTTTTTACAGGTTTCAAAGGTCTAGGTCAGACTAAACCTTCAAAACCGTTCAGTTTTACAGATTTCAACGGTCTAGGTTAGACTAATCCTTCAAAACCGATCGTTTCAAAGGTTTTAGGTTAGACGAAACCTTTCAAAATCGATCGTTTTTACAGTTTTTCGATAGTTTCTAAAGATTTAAAAAGTCTAAGTTGGACGAGGTCAACAAAACTGATCGTTTTTAGAATTGTCTCGATAGTTCCAATAGATTTAAAAAGTCTTAAGTTGGACAAACCGGACAAAACTGATAGTTTTTTCAGTTTTCTTTATAGTTTCTAAGGTTCTAAAGGTCTAAGCTGGACGATACCAACAAAACCGCAATCTATAATTTGCACCAAACCAAGAAAACCGATCGTTCTTAGTTTTTTTTTTTTCTCGATAATTTCCAACATTCGACCATGTTTATGAATTGGAAAATACTGATTTTTCGTTTTATTTTCAGGGTTTTTTTTTCCTTTTTTTTTCCTCGGGTGTGAACTAACAAAAAGCCAAAATGGACGCGATCAAGAAGAAGATGCAGGCGATGAAGATGGAGAAGGACACGGCGATGGACAAGGCCGACACCTGCGAAGGGCAGGCCAAAGACGCCAACGCGAGAGCTGACAAAGTAAAAAAAACTTCAAACTTCAAAAGTTAATTTTTAAAAAATTCTCCTAGCTCTACGAAGACGTCAGAGACCTCCAAAAGAAGTTGACCCAAGTAGAAGGCGATCTCGAAAAGTGCAAGAGGGACTTGGACACCGGCAGCACCGACCTCGAAGCCAAAGAAAAAGCCCTCACCAACGTAAATATAACGGAAAAAACGAAATCCTATAACTTCTTTTTCTCATTTAGGCTGAAAGTGAAGTCGCGGCTTTGAACAGGAAAGTCCAAATGGTTGAGGAAGATTTGGAAAGGTCGGAAGAGAGGTCCGGAACCGCCGCCCAGAAGTTAGCCGAAGCCACACACGCCGCTGATGAAGCCTTCCGGTACAAATTTTTTTTTAAACCTCAAAACCAATCGTTTTTACAGATTTCAAAGGTCTAGGTTACACCAAACCTTTAAAACCTATCATTTCAAACGTTTTAGGTCGAAATCTTTCAAAATTGATCGTTTTTTAGAGATTTCAAAGGTCTAGACTGGACTAAACCAAAAAAACCAATCGTTTTTAGAGGTTTCAAAGGTCTAGGTTAGACTAAACCTTCAAAACCGATCGTTTCAAAGGTTTTAGGTTAGTCAAAACCTTTCAAAATCGATCGTTTTTACAGATTTCAAAGGTCTAGAATGGACTGAACCTGCAAAACTGATCATTTTAAAGGTTTTAGGTTAGTCAAAACCTTTCAAAATCTATCGTTTTTAGAGATTTCAAAGGTCTAGATTGTACTAAACCAACAAAACCTATCGTTTTTACAGGTTTCAAAGGTCTACGTTAGACTTAACCTTCAAAACCGATCGTTTCAAAGGTTTTAAGTTAGTTGAAACCTTACAAAACCTATCGTTTGAAAGGTTTTAGGTTAGTCGAAACCTACAAAACCGATAGTTCCAAAGGTTTGAAAGGTCTTGATTGGACTGAACTTGCAAAACCGATCGTTTTAACAGGTTCCAAAGGTGAGACTAAAACACAAAACCGATATTTTTAAAGGTTTCTAAGGTCCAGGACAAACTAAACCTTCAAAACCGATCGTTCCAAAAGTTTTAGGTTAGTCGAAACCTTTCAAAATCAATCGTTTTTACTTATTTCAAAGGTCCGGAACCGCCGCCAATTCGACTGAACTTGCAAAACCGATCGTTTTCACAGGTTTCAAAGGTCAAGGTTAGACTAAACCTTCAAAACCGATCGTTTCAAAGGCTTTAGGTTAGTCGAAACCTTTCAAAATCGATCGTTTTTACAGATTTCAAAGGTCTACATTGGTCTAAAACCTCAAAACCTGTCGTTTTTACAGGTTTCAAACGTCTAGATTAGACTGAACGTTCAAAACCGTTCATTTTTACACATTTCAAAGGTCTAGGTTAGATTAAACCTTTCAAAACCGATCGTTAGTTGCACTAAAGAAAGAATAATCGTTTTTCTAACTTAAATTTTTAACTTAAATTTTTCAGTATGTGCAAAGTATTGGAAAACAGGAGTCAACAAGATGAAGAAAGGATGGACCAGCTTACCAACCAGCTTAAAGAAGCCAGACTTATCGCTGAAGACGCCGATGGAAAATCGGACGAAGTAAAAAAAATTTGTATTTTCACTTAAAGAAATTAATTTATAAAATGGACAGGTCTCAAGGAAACTCGCGTTCGTTGAAGACGAGCTCGAAGTCGCCGAGGATCGCGTCAAATCTGGCGACTCGTAAGTCGTAACCGAAAAGATGGTCGAATCTTAATAAATAATTCGTTTCTAGAAAGATCATGGAGTTGGAGGAGGAGCTCAAAGTCGTCGGAAACAGTTTGAAATCCCTCGAGGTTTCCGAAGAAAAGGTAAAGCCCGATCAAACTCCTCCCTTTCCACCTTTTCTCATCTAGACAACTCGAAAACTATTCAATACCAACTTTTCCATGATAGACTTTCAATGCTTCGTTTACACACAACCCCTAATTTTTTCCCCATCAAAACTTCGGAAAAAAAAATCACTTTTTAGATGCCTACAAAACTTTTTTATTGTTCGACTCACAAAAGAAAGACGAGATAGAAATATTGTTTAGCTCTTTCATCATTTTTCTTTCAGTTTGTTAAAAAATTATAAATAAAACAACTATATCAAAACAGATTACTATAGGTTTCAAAGGTTTAGGTTAGACTAAACAATCAAAACCGATCTTTTTTTACAGACTTCATGGTCTAGGTTAGGCTAAACCTTCATAACCGAGAGTTTTCAAAGATTTCAAAGGTTTTAAGTTAAACTAAACCTTAAAAACCGATCGTTTTTACAGATTTCAAAGGTCTTGGAAAGGCTAAACATTAATAACCGATCGTTTTCACAGGTTTCAAAGGTCTATTTTAGACTAAAACCGATCTTTTTTGAAGATTTCAAAGGTCTGGGTTAGACTAACCCTTCAAAACCGATCATTCTAAAGGCTTTTTTACACGTTTTAAAGGTCTAGGTTAGGCTAAACCTTCAAAACCCATCATTTATACGGATTATAAAGGCTGTAGGTCAGACTAAACCATCAAAACCGATTTTACAGATTTATGGTCTAGGTTACGCTAAACCTTCATAACCGATCGGTTTTACAGATTTCAAAGGTCTTGGATAGACTAAACATTCATAACCGATCGTTTTTACACATTTCAAAGGTCCATTTCAGACTAAAACCGATCTTTTTTAAAAGATTTCAAAGGTCTAGGTTAGACTAAACCTTCAAAACCGATCATTCTAAAGGCTTTTTTTACACGTTTCAAAGGTTTTAGGTTAGACTAAACCTTCAAAAACGATCCATTTTACAGGTTTTAAAGGCTTTAGGTTAGACTAAACCATCAAAACCGATCTTTTACAGATTTATGGTCTAGGTTACGCTAAACCTTCATAACCGATCGGTTTTACAGATTTCAAAGGTCTTGGATAGACTAAACATTCATAACCGATCGTTTTTACACATTTCAAAGGTCCATTTCAGACTAAAACCGATCTTTTTTAAAGATTTCAAAGGTCTAGGTTAGACTAAACCTTCAAAACCGATCATTCTAAAGGCTTTTTTTACACGTTTCAAAGGTTTTAGGTTAGACTAAACCTTCAAAAACGATCCATTTTACAGGTTTTAAAGGCTTTAGGTTAGACTAAACCATCAAAACCGATCTTTTTTTTTTTTTTTTTTTACAGATTTATGGTCTAGGTTACGCTAAACCTTCATAACCGATCGGTTTTACAGATTTCAAAGGTCTTGGGTAGACTAAACATTCTTAACCGATCGTTTTTACACATTTCAAAGGTCCATTTCAGACTAAAACCGATCTTTTTTAAAGATTTCAAAGGTCTAGGTTAGACTAAACCTTCAAAACCAATCATTCTAAAGGCTTTTTTACACGTTTTAAAGGTCTAGGTTAGGCTAAACCTTCAAAACCCATCATTTATACGGATTATAAAGGCTGTAGGTCAGACTAAACCATCAAAACCGATTTTACAGATTTATGGTCTAGGTTACGCTAAACCTTCATAACCGATCGGTTTTACAGATTTCAAAGGTCTTGGATAGACTAAACATTCATAACCGATCGTTTTTACACATTTCAAAGGTCCATTTCAGACTAAAACCGATCTTTTTTAAAAATTTCAAAGGTCTAGGTTAGACTAAACCTTCAAAACCGATCATTCTAAAGGCTTTTTTTACACGTTTCAAAGGTTTTAGGTTAGACTAAACCTTCAAAACCGATCAATTTTACAGGTTTTCAAGGCCTACGAGACTAAAACCTTTAAAAAATTTCAGTTTTGCATGTTTTAATGTTCCTGATTATAATTTTAATCTTGCTTTCAGGCCAATCAAAGAGTAGAAGAATACAAACGTCAAATTAAACAATTGACCGTCAAACTCAAAGAGGTAAGTTCTCGACATATTTATAAAATTCAAAATCCATTATTTCTCGTCTTATAGGCCGAAGCTCGTGCCGAATTCGCCGAAAAAACAGTCAAGAAATTACAAAAGGAGGTCGACAGGCTGGAAGGTCCTTTTAATTTTTTTAATAAATGTTTTTTATTTTTACATTTTTTTACGCTTTTTATTCGCTTTTTTGCAGACGATCTCCGTGGCGAAAAGGAAAAGTCCAGAGTTATCGTGGACGACCTCGACGCCACTTTCGCCGAGCTTTCTGGCTTCTAATACCGCCTTAACCGCTTTTTTTTCTACCTACTACTTTATTTCCATAGTTTTTTAGTTTTCTAGTTTTCACTAACAGTAACTGCCTTAAACATGACAGTTTACCAGGTAAAAATTTAATTTTATATAAAAAATTCTTTTATCAGACAAGAAAATTTCACATTATCCTCGAAGATAAAAAATATTCATCCTCCTTTACTGCAGGAGCTTATCACCTTCTCATAAAATCGAATAAACTCCCGGAGGCGTTCATATAACGAGACAATCTACTTTAAAATTCATCTCCTCATGAAAATTTAAACTTTTTTTTCGCCTCCTTTAATTTTTTCTTTATTTTTTGCTGACTCGAAAAGCCTCGAAGACAAACAGAGTCTATATTACGCCCTTAAGCAAATACAGGGGAGACCAAATAAAACTTATTAATTATGTTTGAGTTAATCTTAGCTTGTACTAATTAGTTTCGAACAAACTGATGTTTTCTTTATTTTCTAATACGTATTTACTTTCAATTAAAACAAGAAAAATTATGCTTTTCTATAGTTAGAACAGCAAAAATGATCAAAAGTGAGGTTTTTGAGGCCCTAAACGAAAAAAATCGATCATTTATTATTGGTTTTAATGGTCTAAGTTTGACTAAAACCTTCAAAATCGATCGTTTTTACAGGTTGCAAAGGTCTAGGTTGGACTGAACCATCAAAACCGGTCGTTTATAAAGGTCTAGGTTAGACTAAACCACCAAAATTTGATGGTTTCAAAGGTCTAAATTACTCTAAACCACCAAAAGCGATCGTTTTTACAGGTTTCAAAGGTCTAGGTTGGACTAAACCATCAAAAGCGGTCGTTTTCAAAGGTCTAGGTTAGATTAGACCATCAAACTTTGATAGTTTCAAAGGTCTAAGTTAGACTGAACCATCAAAACCGGTCGTTTTTAAAGGCCTAAGTTAGACTAAACCGTTAAAACCGATCGTTTTTACAGGTTCCAAAGGTCTAGGTTAGACTAAACCACAAAAACCGATCGTTTTCACAAGTTTCAAAGGTCTAGGTTCGACTGAACCATCAAATCCGGTCGTTTTTAAAGATCTAAGTTAGACTAAACCATCAAAACCGATCGTTTTTAAAGGTCTAGATTAGACTAAACCTTCAAAACCGATCGAATGTAATCGTTTAAAAGGGTTTCAAAGATCGAACAAAAGCTAAGCCTACGTCGTTTTTGTCGTTTAAAAAGATTTTCGAACATTATTTCCGCAATTTTTTCTTCTCTAAAACTTGGAAAAACTTTTCTTCTTCCAGACGAACTTGGACTCAACAAAGACCGTTACAAATCCCTCGCCGACGAGATGGACTCGACCTTCGCCGAACTGGCCGGATACTAAGGACGCCTTCAGTCCAACCTCGCCAAGCAAAATCGTCTTCGGGAAAATCGTTTCCTCTTTGGGCTTACTCTCCACTCAATCCGCTGCTAACAACCTGCTTATCTTTTTATTTTAGTTTTTAGCAAAATTTTCGTGTTTCAATCTTAATTTGTGTGCTATTTTAAACATTTTCCGGACTAACACAATGTAATATATAACTTTATATATATACAATTGTGTCGTCCATTACAGACCCCAATTTGTATTATTTCTAGTCAATTTAAAAATGTAAAACAATTATTTAAGTTTAAATCGTAAGTGGTTTTTAAGCAGCTTCGTTCATTGTATATCACAAGTAGGCCTAAAGTGACACCAACATCAAATATAATGAACAAGCGACTACCTGAAATTAAAATGTTAAGTCTTTTATTTATAATATTAGATTTAAGCCATGTTAGGCTACTCGAAATAAAATTGATGATTTGCTTGACGAATTTTATGCTTTTCGATCATTTTTTAAGTTTTATTTGACCCTTTTCCTTTGGACAAAAGAGGTGTAATGAGTTACCTTATTGTAATCTGTTGACATTTAATAAAGGATTAATAAAAATTAATAATTTTTACTAAGGTCTAAGTCAGACTAAACCAACAGAACCGATCGTTTTTACGGGTTTCAAAGGTCTAGGTTAGACTAAACCTTCAACACCGATCGTTTTTACAGGTTTCAAAGGTCTAGGTTAGACTAAACCTTTAACATCGACCGTTTTTACAGGTTTCAAACCGTTTAGTTTTAACTTATCCTGAAAAACCGAACGCTTTTACAGGTTTCAAAGGTCTAGTTAAACAAAATCTTCAAAACCAATCGTTTTTACAGGTTTCAAACGGTTTTGGTTCAAATTAACCTGCAAAACCGATCGCTTTTACAGGTTTCAAAGATCTAGCTTAAACTAAACCTACAACTGATCGGTTTTACCGGTTTCAAAGGTCTCGGTTATACTAAACCTGCAAAAACCGATCGTTTTTACAGGTTTTAAAGGCCCCACCAAGCGGTTAGCCTAAACCTGCAAAAAATTAATAATAAAATGATTAATTTTTGAAATTCAAAAGAGAGATTTTGAAATTGGCAGGACTGATGTTATGACGTCAGAGTGTTCGAAGTGGGGGGCGTCTTTAAACCATCCCAGAGGCATCGTTGTCGATGCAAATCTACTTAATTGTCATTTTACGAAAAGAGAGGAGCTCTAAGCGAGGCCTAATTTAATTTTCGTCTTTTATTCAAATTAGTTCCACCTTAATGAATAATAAAAACAAAAAAAAAAGTTTAAACGGAAAAAATTCGTTTTTTTCGTTTAATCGGAATGTCGTGGAAATCTGGAAAAACGCCCTTTTCCTTAATGGAAATAGTAAATAAAACGCCTTTTGAAACCTGGTGCTCGGCCAAACCACTTTTTCTCCCTTAATGCGAATCCGATAGCCCGGAGAGAAATCTGAATAACACATGAGACCACTTAAATCTATCCATCATCTCAAATCTAAGACAGAAAAATGTCCAAAACAAAGAGGGAAGGAAAAATTGTTCCTCGCCCCTATAGGGCCTTTAGAATGAGGGAGAAAAAAAAATTATGATCCAAAGAAGTTAAAAGGTTTTAGTCTATCCAAACCTTTTAGACGTTTAAAACCGATCTTTTTTTTTGGTTTTGGTATGACTTAGACCTTTGAAACCTGTAAAACCGGCTTGTTTAGAGGGTTTTAGTCTAACCAAACCTTTTAGACGTTTAAAACCGATCTTTTTTTTTTGGTTTTGGTCTGACTTAGACCTTTGAAACCTGTAAAACCGGCTTGTTTAGAGGGTTTTAGTCTAACCAAACCTTTTAGACGTTTAAAACCGATCTTTTTTTAAGGTTTTGGTCTGACTTAGACCTTTGAAACCTGTAAAACCGGCTTGTTTAGAGGGTTTTAATCTAACCAAACCTTTTAGACGTTTAAAACCGATCTTTTTTTTAAGATTTTGGTCTGACTTAGACCTTTGAAACAAGTAAAACCGGCTTGTTTAGAGGGTTTTAGTCTAACCAAACCTTTTAGACGTTTAAAACCGATCTTTTTTGTAAGGTTTTGGTCTGACTTAGACCTTTGAAACCTGTAAAACCGACTTGTTTAGAGGGTTTTAATCTAACCAAACCTTTTAGAGGTTTAAAACCGATCTTTTTTTAAGGTTTTGGTCTGACTTAGACCTTTGAAACCTGTCAAACTGGCTTGTTTTGAGGGTTTTAGTCTAACCAAATCTTTTAGACGTTTAAAACCGATCTTTTTTTTTTAGGTTTTGGTCTGACTTATACCTTTGAAACCTGTAAAACCGGCTTGTTTAGAGGGTTTTAATCTAACCAAACCTTTTAGACGTTTAAAACCGATCTTTTTTTAAGGTTTTGGTCTGACTTAGACCTTTGAAACCTGTAAAACCGGCTTGTTTAGAGGGTTTTAATCTAACCAAACCTTCTAGACGTTTAAAACCGATCTTTTTAAAGATTTTGGTCTGACTTAGACCTTTGAAACAAGTAAAACCGGCTTGTTTAGAGGGTTTTAGTCTAACCAAACCTTTTAGACGTTTAAAACCGATCTTTTTTGTAAGGTTTTGGTCTGACTTATACCTTTGAAACCTGTAAAACCGACTTGTTTAGAGGGTTTTAGTCTTACCAAACCTTTTAGATGTTTAAAACCGATCTTTTTTTTTTGGTTTTGGTCTGACTTAGACCTTTGAAACCTGTAAAACCGGCTTGTTTAGAGGGTTTTAGTCTAATCAAACCTTTTAGAAGTTTAAAACCGATCTTTTTTTAAGGTTTTGGTCTGACTTAGATCTTTGAAACCTGCAAAACCGGCTTGTTTAGAGGGTTTTAATCTAACCAAACCTTCTAGACGTTTAAAACCGATCTTTTTAAAGATTTTGGTCTGACTTAGACCTTTGAAACCTGTAAAACCGGCTTGTTTAGAGGGTTTTAGTCTAACCAAACCTTTTAGACGTTTAAAACCGATCTTTTTTTTAAGGTTTTGGTCTGACTTAGACCTTTGAAACAAGTAAAACCGGCTTGTTTAGAGGGTTTTAGTCTAACCAAACCTTTTAGACGTTTAAAACCGATCTTTTTTTAAGGTTTTGGTCTGACTTAGACCTTTGAAACCTGTAAAACCGGCTTGTTTAGAGGGTTTTAGTCTTACCAAACCTTTTAGACGTTTAAAACCGATCTTTATTGTAAGTTTTTGGTCTGACTTAGACCTTTGAAACCTGTAAAACTGGCTTGTTTACAGGGTTTTAGTCTAACCAAACCTTTTAAACGTTTAAAACCGACCTGTTTTGAAGGTTTTAGTCCTAAAACTTTCAAAACCTTTAAAACCGATCTGTTTCAAAGGTTTTGTCAAACTTTGACCTTTGAAACCTATGTACCCGATCTGTTTTTAAGGTTTTATTCTGACTCAGACCTTTGAAACCTGTAAAACCGGCCTGTATAGGAGGTGTTAGTCTAACCAAACCTTATGAACTTTTAAAACCGATCTGTTTTGATAGTTTTAGTCTAAAAACCTTCGAAACCTGTAAAACCGATCTGTTTTGAAAATTTTAGTCTAATTTAGCATGGTTTTTAGGCTCTAACCTGAACAAAAACCTCATAAAAAGATGTTTTTTTTTAGTAATTAAAAGGTCTGAAAAATGTCCAAACTAACAAAACCGATTATTGTTTAATTAAAAAACCGATGAATGATATTGAAAGAGAAAAGTTTTATCTTTTTAAGCCTCCAGCGATTTTTTTTTTCTCGCTCCAAAAGACTCTTTTAATTAGCCGATGAAATTTATTAGGTAAAGTTTTTATTTTAACAAATTTCCTTCATTTTTCATTATTTCGTTTTTTTTTTATTCAAGAACATTTGAGCGCAGTTATCGAAGTTGACTCAATTACGGACGAACTTTTCACAAGCTGGGAAGGGATTTCGACGACAGATGTTTTCCGAGGACTTAATTAAATAAAAAGGCGAAAAAAAATCTAATTCAACAAAAAGAATTGGGTCAAACATGGCCGGAATGTGACGAAAAATGACCCAGTTAAGACGTTTTATTTTAATTTCCCTTCAGAATTAAATGAGGTAAAAAGCGGGGTGATTATCGAGATAATGGAGCCCTATGGGCGTTAACGGTTCGCTGCTCAGAAACTTGCGAGTTCTCGCTACTTTAACGTAAATTCCACAATAGCCTATAAAGGGTCGATATTCCAAGCCAGTGATGATCAAATGGGATATCGGACCCTTTACTTTGATATCGGGAGAGTCAATATTTAGTTTTTTTTAGACCTTTTATGACCTTTTCATACCTCGACTCGATGCAAAATGAATTTTAACACAATATTAACACTTCTATGGAACTTAACAAATAATAGTTATTATAAAGAAAAAGATTTTGTTGATGTCATTAGACCCTTAAAAGCTGTAAAAAAAGATCGGTTTTAAAGGTTTGTCTAACTGAGACCTTTGAAACATTCAAAACCGATCGGTTTTACAGGTTCAAAAGACTAAGTTACCAAAACCTTGAAAACCGACCGTTTTAGCGAGTTTCCGGTTGAGCTTTCAGGTTTTACAGATCGATTGTACAGGTTACAAAGGTCTAAGATAGACCAAAACCTTTAAAACTGATAGGTTTTAAAGGTCTAAAAGGTTTGGTTAGACTAAAACCTTTTAAACAGATCGATTTTATAGGTATCAAAGGTCTAAGATAAACAGAAACCTTTAAAACGGATCGATTTTAAAGGTCTAAAAAGTTTTGTTAGACAAAATACTTTAAAATAGATCTGTTTTACAGGTTTCAAAGGTATAAGATAGACATAAACCCTTAAAACTGATCGGTTTTAAAGGTCTTAAAGGTTTGGTTAGACTAAAACCTTTTCAACAGATCGGTTTTACAGATTTCAAAGGTCTAAGTTTGAATAAAACATTAAAAACCGATCGCTTTGACACCTTTTTAACGTACAGGTTAGAGAAGGTTTCAAAGGTCTACGATAGACGAAAACCTTTAAAACTGATCGTTTTTAAAGGTCTGAAAGGTTTGGTTAGACTAAAACCTTTTACACAGATCGGTTTTACAGGTTTTTAACGTATAGGTCAGACAAAAACCTTAAAAACAGACCGGTTTAACAGGTTTCAAAGGTCTAAGTTAGACAAAAACCTTCAAAACCGATCGTTTCTGACGTATAGGTTAGACAAAAACCTTCAAAATCGATCGTTTTTAACATATTGGTTAGACGAAAACCTTCAAAACCGATCGTTTTTAACGTATAGGTTAGACGAAAACCTTCAAAACCGATCATTTTTAACGTGTATGTTAGACAAAACCTTCAAAACCGACCGTTTTTAACGTATTGGTTAGACAAAAACCTTCAAAACCGATCGTTTTTACATGTTTTTAACGTATAGGTTAGACAAAAACCTAAAAAACAGAACAGTTTAACAGGTTTCAAAGGTCTAAGTTTCACTAAACGTTCAAAACCAATGGGTCATGTAGGCTTAGCATAACTTCGAGCCAGAAGCCAAAAGCAATTCTAAATTGGGCGGGTTTTCTCATTCAGCATTTTGAGGGGGTTGATTCGGTGACGCAACCCTTTAAAACTACGCATGCTCACATTCCCCGTATTGACCCCCTTTCGCTTCTCCCTGGCCCTTTCCGAAGGGAACTTAAAAACCATTAAAATACATATTTCCCCCCTCATAAAACACTAAAAATCAAAAGTACTGAACATAAACCGACCGACTTTTCCGCGGACACCGCGATGGCACCACCGGAATTCAGCACTCCGCTCTACGACGGCCCTGACATCACCCCTCTCCAACCAGGTATTTACAACAAAAAACATCTAAAACCTCGAAAATAATCTTTTACCCTTAATTAACCCCATAAAAGCCCTCAAACTGTCAACCTAAACGTTCTAAAGGTCCACCAGCTGTTGCACACGTTTGACCTTTTTAACGTTTTCACCCTCCATTCTTATTTCAAACATTAATTAAAGATTTCTTCTTTTTAGAAACAATCTAAGTATCAATAATCACCATAAAATGAAGCAAAAATACCTAAAAAAAAAAAAAAACTCTAAATTTTATTTTTCTTATATGTATTTAAGTTATACAAAATGGAATTTTAACTTTTATGTACCTATGTAGATACGTATATATAAATAATATATATAAATAAGTAAATAAATACAAAAATTAGTTGCTTTAAAAGTAAAAAAAAAAGGTTTAAAATGTTCGTTTAACCTCAAAGAGTAACTGACCTCGACACACATCCATGAGTTGAATTTTAATCGATACTTTAAAACGAGTGAAATCTCAAATGGGATATCGATTGCTTTTATTTTAAATTAATTTTTTAAATAATTTTCGAAATGTTGTGCAATTTTGATTTCTCATGGGGATTTTTCAATATGGCCGCCTATAAGTGAGGAAATGGCTCATTTAGATTCTTATTTTGTTGTCGGATTTTTACAAGGAAGGGAAATTTAAAAAAAAATTAAATAACAAACTGGGTCAGGAGAGATTTCATTGTGATAAACTAGTTTTTCTAGAACGTTCTGAGTGATAAGATCGTTTGAAAACTTTAGACTGTGATAGATAATGATGAAAGATATTTTTTTCCAACTTTTATGGTTATTTCTTATGAAAATCATTTCATGTTGGTTTCATTTACTATTTTATTGGTTTTTAAGGGTTGAAACTTAAAATTAGATTTTATGTAAGAATTGAACTCGCGTTCCATCAATTGGTAGTTTAGGATTAAAGTTGCCTCACTCCCCTAGGTATAGGAGATCAGAACTGGATGGATAATCTGGTACATTGTTATAAGAGACCTTTAAATCTGCCACAAAAGTTCGGTTTTGGAGGATTGTCCTAACTTGTACCTTTAAAATATGGAAAAAACGATAGGTTGTGAAGGTTTAGTGCAATTGAGACCTTAGAAACCTGCAAAAACGATCGGTTTTGACGGTTTAGTCTAACTTAGACCTTTGAAACCTGTTAAAATGATTGGTCTTAAGGTTACTCTTACTGAGACCTTTGAAACCTGTAAAAACTATCAGTTTTTATGGTTTAGTGTAAAATAGACCTTTGAAATTTGTAAAAACGATCGGTTTTTGAATGTTTAGTCCAACCTAGACATTTGAAACCTGTAAAAACGATCGGTTTTTGAAGGTTTAGTCCAACCTAGACCTTTCAAACCTGTAAAAACTATCGGTTTTTGAAGGTTTAGTCAAACCTAGACCTTTGAAACCTGTAAAAACTATCGATTTTTGAAGGTTTAGTCCAACCTAGACCTTTGAATTCTGTAAAAACGATCGGTCTTTATGGTTTAGTCCAACCTAGACATTTGAAACCTGTAAAAACTATCGGTTTTTATGGTTTAGTGTAACCTAGACCTTTGAAACCTGTAAAAACTATCGGTCTTTATGGTTTAGTCTAACCTAGACCTTTGAAACTTGTAAAAAAACTATAGGTTTTTGAAGGTTTAGTCCAACCTAGACCTTTGAAATCTGTAAAAACGATCGGTTTTTGAAGGTTTAGTCCAACCTAGACATTTGAAACCTGTAAAAACGATCGGTCTTTGTGGTTTAGTCTAACCTAGACCTTTGAAACTTGTAAAAACGATCGGTTTTTGAAGGTTTAGTCCAACCTAGACCTTTGAAACCTATAAAAACGATCTGTTTTGAAGGTTTAGTCTTACCTTTTCCTTTTAAAATCTCAATTTTCTAAGCCAAACTCCCTACTTAATCAATTTTCACAGTTTCGTTTGAGAGTATAGGACATAGGTAGGTGAGAGGTGAAGTGTTTTTTTGAATCTTGAAGATAAACTAATGTTGGAGGTTTAGTTTTATACGGGTCCCTGCTATGCGGGCTCTCCGACTTGGGCTTTCGGAAGCAATAAAAGCGGGCTCGGAGACGTTTTGCGGGTCGACGCTGTTTGTCACCGGAGCCGCTTCGAGGACTTTTATTGCGTCGAAGGCGGAACGTAGCCCCCGAACTTGATTTACTCCCTTCAATCAACTCGTACGCCGCGTCCCGACCTCAAAACGTCCCCTTCTTCCTTATTTGTCTTCCCCCCCAAGTTTCCTCAAACTTTATTAAAATCCACAAAAAACAAACGGCCGAATTCCAGTCTAAATTGGAAACATAAGAAATGTAAACTAGTTTAAACACGTTTTCCATCGTTTTAACAGAAATGAGGCGCTAGGAATTCCAATCTAGAAGTTGGAGGGAGTAAAAGAAACGTGCTCCACAGGAGTCCCATCGCCTCACCCCCCTGGGGATAGTTACCAAAGTAAAAAAACCTCTGGCCTGAAATCATCCGTACAGAAATTGTGGATATTCTAGAGATATTGGATGTAAGTTAGGGTTGTTTGAGGTGGTGGAGCGGTTTAGAGACATTTCCGCTCGCAAATCAAACACGCGGGGTTCGAGTAATGGGCCAACTTGGACAAAAGTCGGTCGCCAGCCCTTCGGAAAACTATTTATCTTGTCCCAACATTTCTCATTTTCGTTTCCCTCAGCGTTCCGTACCGGGGAAAACGGTTATGGGGGCCGGAGACGATGGCGGAATATCAATTTTGAAACGAACGTTATTGTGGAACCCAAAACTCCAGTATCTGGGACAAATTTAATTTTTTATTTTACGCACTTCCCTTCTTTTTCTTCTTCAAAAGCTTAACCCAATGAATCTAGATAAAACAAGTTGTTTTTTTAAGGTTTTAAAGGTCTAGGTTAGACTAAACCATCAGGAAATACTGTTTTCTAAGGTCTAGGTTAGACTTAACCTTCAAAACCGATCTTTAAAGGTTCCAACGGTCTATTTGACACTAAAACTTTCAAAAACTGATCGTTTCCAAAGGTTTAAAAGGTCCAGGGTTGAACGAAACCTGATTGTTTTTACAGGATTTAAAGGTCTATGTTATACTAAACCTTCAAAATCGATCGTTTTTACAAGTTTCAATGGCCTAGGTTAGACTAAACCTTCAAAACCGATCGTTCTAACAAGTTTCAAAGGTCTAGGTTAGACTAAACCTTCAAAAAAAATCTTTAAAGCTTCCGACGGTCTATTAAAGACTAAAACCTACAAAAACTGATCGTTTCCAAAGGTTTAAAAGGTCTAGGTTGGACGAAACCTGATTGTTTTTTTACAGGATTTAAAGGTCTATGTTATACTAAACCTTCAAAATAGATCGTTTTTACAAGTTTCAATGGTCTAGGTTAGACTAAACCATCAAAACCGATCGTTATTACAAGTTTATAAGGTCTAGGTTAGACAAAGCCTTTAAAACCGATCGTTTTTACAGGATCGAGTTTAGGTTAGACTAAACCTTCAAAACCGATCGTTATCACGGGTTTCAAAGGTCTAAGACTAACTAAACCTACGTCTATAAAATTTCTACTACATGTTCAAATCAATAGAGCGTTTTTCAATTTTAGAACCTAACTCGAAGGGAAGAGTTGATGCATTAAAAGGAGGGAGAAAAAGTTTTGCATTGAAGTAGGGTCCTCAAGGGTCGTTTCCCCTCCGGGAACGAGCACAAAAAAGGCCCAATTAGTGTACAAACACTAGGATATCTGAAAAAATTTAATTCTCCCATTATTTATTAAAACGACTCTAAACTAAAGAAAAAAAAAACATTTTTCAGTTAATTTTTTCACACCAGGATATAAAAAATGCCTTTGCTATGAATTTGTACAGAAGAAATTTGAAAATGAAAAATTGTAAATCGAAGACAAACTCTGGGAGAGTAATTGGAAAAAATGGAGAAAAAAAAAAAGGTAATTCGAAATTGATTTGTTCCTTATCTTTTATTTTTCACCCCACCAGCTTTTTCCCATATACGCATTTATTTTTGGCCGTGTGAACTCCAACAGATTGGAATACTGAGCGAAAAAAATATTGAATCCCCATCATTTTAACGCAAAAATAATACTTGAATCAGTAAATTGAAATAATAGGACAATAAAATATTTTAGCAAAGTTTGAATTGTCAATGTAAGTTTAAACTGACCAAACTGGTCGTTTTAACACGTTTCAAAGGTCTAGGTTAGACTAAACCTTCAAAACCGATCGTTTTTAAAGGTCTCGGTTAGACTAAACCATCAAACTTTGATAGTTTTAAAGGTCTACGTTAGACTAAACCATCAAAACCGATCGATTTTGCAGGTTTCAAAGGTCTAGGATAGACTAAATCATCCAAACCGATCGTTTTTAAAGGTTTCAAAGGTCTAGGTTAGACTAAACCATCAAAAAAAAAAAGATCGTTTTAACTCATTTAAAAGGTCTAAGTTAGACTAAACCTTCAAAACCGATCGTTTTTAAAGGTCTAGGCTAGACTAAACCATCAAACTTTGATGGTTTCAAAGGTCTAAGTTAGCCTAAAAAATCAAAACCGATCGTTTTCAGGTTTCGAACGTCTAGGTTGGACTGAACCATAGAAACTGGTCGTTTTTAAAGGTCTACGTCAGACTAAACTATCAAAGTTTGATAGTTGGTTTTCAAGGTCTAAGTTAGACTAAACCATCAAAACCGATCGATTTTGCAGGTTTCAAAGGTCTAGGATAGACTAAATCATCCAAACCGATCGTTTTTAAAGGTTTCAAAGGTCTAGGTTAGACTAAACCATCAAAAAAGATAGTTTTAACTCATTTCACAGGTCTAAGTTAGACTAAACCTTCAAAACCGATCGTTTTTAAAGGTCTAGGTTAGACTAAACCATCAAATTTTGACGGTTTCAAAGGTCTAAGTTAGAATAAACCATCAAAACCGATCGATTTCAGGTTTCGAACGTCTAGGTTGGACTGAACCATAGAAACCGGTCGTTTTTAAAGGTCTACGTTAGACTAAACCATCGAAGTTTGATAGTTTCTAAGGTCTAAGTTAGACTAAACCATCAAAACCGATCGATTTTGCAGGTTTCAAAGGTCTAGGATAGACTAAATCCTCCAAACCGATCGTTTTTAAAGGTTTCAAAGGTCAAGGTTAGACTAAACCATCAAAAAAGATCGTTTTAACTCATTTCAAAGGTCTAAGCTAGACTAAACCTTCAAAACCGATCGTTTTTAAAGGTCTAGGTTAGACTAAACCATCAAACTTTGACGGTTTCAAAGGTATAAGTTAGATTAAACCATCAAACTTTGATTGTTTCAAAGGTCTAAGTTAGACTAAACCATCAAAACTGATCGATTTTGCAGGTTTCAAAGGTCTAGGATAGACTAAACCATCCAAACCGATCGTTTTTAAAGGTTTCAAAAGTCTAGGTTTGACTAAACCATCAAAACCGATCGTTTCCACGGGTTTCAAAGGTCCGATAAACCTTCAAACCGTATCATTTTAACAATTTTGAAAACTCCTTATAGACTGAACCGTATATAAAATTGTTCTCAGGCGGAAATAAAGATTTGATCGTGAAAAGGTGGCCGTAGGGCTACGGGGGGAAGGATGAGGTTGTTTGAAAAGTGCGGAAAGGCGTCGGAAGGGGCCTCAAGTCATTAGAAAGTAATTGTCAAACATTAATCCTCGCTCCCTCTTTCATTTCGCCTTCACTGAAAACGCTTAGAGAAGCGAAACGTTCATGATTAGTGCGGTGGTAAATAATATAAAAGACGGGAAATGGGAGGGCTAAGAAGCGGGACCCTACAAAGCTCAGATATATGAAGAGTCACGTTAGAATATTTCCAAATGAGAGGAAAATTAAAGGGAGAATGTATAAAGCGCCATTTTAATCACGAAATTTCCTCCATTGTCGCCTTTCTATGGAGGTTTTTTCTAACAATTTCGTTTTCCTCCTTTTTTTTTTAAATTGGCTTAGGGTTTCTTCGGAAATCTGCGTTTAAATAAATTGAATGTCAATCCCAATAGTCTTTGAGTAGTTACTTAAAGCGTCGTATTCAATTTGTCCCGAATCAGGTTTATTTAAGAGGGCAAAAGGGAGGATTTCTTGTTTCCTGAATAAAATACTCGAGTGACAAAAGGGACCTTTTTCTGTCGGGTAACAAGTTCCTTTTTCGTATCTTCGTCGAGCCAATTAATTTCCTTTTTTCGCCCGTATAGGCCAAAAGAGGTGCCAACTCGTGTAATTGGCCGTTCGGAAAACGAGGACTGAAAAGGGCGACGAAACTCGAATAAACGTTTAAGGCTCTACGGGTAGAATCCGGCCAGAAAAATTAGTTTGTGTGGAAGAAATCAGGTTTGAAGAGGAAAAATTCTTCATTTAGAGCCCTAAAGTGCACCAATGCCATCTATAATGACATCAGTGACAACGAAAAAACGGTTTTTGATGGTTCAGTCTAATCGAGATTCTTGAAACCTTCTAAAACGACAGGTTTTGAAGGTTTTAGTCTAACCGAGAACTTTGGAAACTGTCAAGCTGATCGGTTTTGAAAGTTTAGTCTAACTGAGACCTTAGAAACCTGACAAAATGATCGGTTTTGAAGGTTTAGTCTAACTGACACTTTTGAAATATGCCAAAATGATCGGTTTTGACGGTTTAGTCTAACTGAGACCTTTGAAACATGCCAAAATGATCGGTTTTGAAAGTTTAGTCTTACTGAGACCTTTAAAACCGGTAAAAACAATCGGTTTTGGTGGTTTAGTCTAACTTAGACCTTTAAAACCGGAAAAAACAATCGGTTTTGGTGGTATAGTCTAATCGTGACTATATAAACCTGAAAGGGACCCCCTATATTTTCGTGATCCCCAGAGCTTCCTGATCACGAATATATAAGCCTTTAGCCTGGGAGTCCACCTCAATAGCCTACTTTCCTACGGAAATCCGCCAACATGAGCACCATAATTTATAAAAATCATGATTTTCTTTTCCTTTACAATATACGAAACCGTATAATATTAATTGTTCTAATAAATTTTCTGCTTAGGGTCGTAAAAATTCTAATTTACCCGAACTCCCCATCTTGAGCTAATTAATTTAGGGTTTGTATTTAGAAAGGTTAACGCTTTTAAAAGCCTCCCGAAGCGGCGACTTTATCAAGATTAAGGAGACGGTAATTTATGGTCGTTTTATTGTGTTTATTCGATTAAAAAGATGTCTGGGAAGGGCGGAGGGACGTTTTTCCGCTCCCCAAGGGGACTCTGGTATTGATTCGAGGATATCCAGGTGTCACAAGCAATCCCCATGTGGTCTCTGATTGAACCCTTTAGGCCCCAATCCGTTTTCCTCGACAAAAAGATCAAAATCGCGATTGTCAGAAAAATATTTTGATTCGATCAAACGCATGGTACCTCATTGATTTTATGACGTCATATTTGGTATTGGTGAACTGAAGTCTAGAAAAGTGATATTAACCTAACGCCCCATAATTTTTTTGTTTTCCAAATGTAAACGAGTATCATTTATCACGTGTCTGCCCTCGAACAAATTAGAGCGGGCCGTGTCTGTTTTGTCAGACCGTTTTTGTCCTCCCCACACCCCATACTGGGCGAACCTGGGAGATTAGTGCGAATTACCGAACTTTGTTGATTAACGGATTTCCAAGAGTCCAAACATCCGTTTACTCTCGGAAAATTATTTTCGGTTCACCAATTTTACTTAATGTGACGTCACGATGACGTAAAGAGAATTTATTTTAAAAAAACTGTTTTTTCCTTGGTTTTCTGGTTCACAAATTACTTTTAAAAAAACGTTTGAATCCCAAAACTTTATCAGCTAAAAGTTGCTTTGAATTTAAATGTTAATAAGAGTTTCAAGTTTGTGAAGGCGTTCGTGGAATTCTTAAAAAATAAAAGAAAGTGAAGAAAAAAGAAGTTTCTAAGGAGATTTTTTTAGGTTAGACGCTGATCTTGTTACCGAGAGTAGTTGGAAGTTTTCTTGAAATATGGCGTTCGCCTTTTTATTGCTCTCATCGAACTTGTTTTTAAAATTGCAACGTGACCTCCCAATATTTTCCTTTTTTTTGTGAATCCTGAAAAAAATTGACATGCGACAGAGAAGTGTTGCCATGTTCAGCATAGTAATTGGATTGAAGGTGCAACTCGAGCGACCTACGTGAGCCACATACTTCGACCTCATCATCCCTTCGAGAATAGCTTCAATATATATTTTAGACCCTTATTTTTCTAAGTACAAAGAAAATAGAACTTTATTAAAGAATTATTTTTGCTTTTCATTGATCGGAACCGAGAGGGGGGAGAAATCTGGACCTTTAAAACCTGTAAAAACAACCGGTTTTGAAGGTTTAGTCTAAAATATACCTTTAAAAACTGTAAAAACGATCGGTTTTGATGGTTTAGTCTAACCTAGACTTTTGAAACCTGTAAAAACGATCGGTTTCGGTGGTTTAGGTTAGACCTATGAAACCTGTAAAAACGATCGGTTTCGATAGTTTAGTGTAACCTAGACCTTTGAAACTTGTAAAACCGATAGGTTTTGATGGTTTAGTCTAACCTATACCTTTGAAACTTGTAAAAACGATCGGTTTTGATGGTTTAGACTAACCTAGACCTTTTAAACCTGTAAAGACGATCGGTTTTGAAGGTTAAGTCAAACCTATACCTACAAAGCCTGTAAAAACTATCCTATTTTATTGTATAGTATAGAACCTTGGAAACCTGTTAAGATAGATCGTTTTTGATGATTTTGTCTAACCTAGACCTTTGAAACTTGTAAAAACATTCTATTTTAAAGGTTTATTCCAACCTATGAGACCTTAAACCCGCAACAACGATCGGTCTTGCGGTTTAGTATAACCTAGGAACTTTTAAACCTGTAATGGTTTAACTTTTTAAAAACAATTCCTTTTTTTAATCACAGGTAAGAGGCTAAATCGAATAAAAATCATGAAGAGCAAGTCATCTAAGTTAATGGGGCCATTCAACGGAATCTGGGACGTTTAAAAAAAAAAAAATTGTCATTGATTATTCATAAATCTCGCTCTTTTTTCATGAAAAGGACAGATTGTTAACCGTGTCACCGAGGGTTGATTATATTTTTTTTAGAATTCAAACCCCAGAAGGTCCGACCTGGTGATTAAACTTTCCACTTTCGCGTAAATCACAGCCAGGGGCGGAGAAGGAAAAAAAACGTTCGGGAAGCCTTCCCTACAGACCGTCCGTAATTTCGAATTAACCCTCTTTTATAAAATTCACGATTCACACGGTCGGGGAGAAAAAAAAATTGTCCCGGTTAAATTGGACTTTCAGAGGTTCCTTTAAATGGCACATTTATAGCAACAAATGAACTCTTTTCGCTGATTCCACTTTTCTACTCAAAACCCTTAAAACCGTTCGTTTTTTTTCATATATTTGTCGTCTTTCAAACCTGCAGAAATGATCTGGTGATTTTTAGCCTAATTTTTGACCTTGAAAGCATTTTAAAACGTTTTTATCCTCTTTAGCACAATGTTAGACTTTGGAAACTAGCAAAAACAATCGTTGTTTCTAGATTTAGAATGCTTTTAATAAAAAAAAATCATCATAGTATATCAACTTTTACAGGTTTCAAAGTTCTAAGAGTAGGCTAAACCATCAAAACCGATCGTTTTTACAGGTTTAAAAGGTCTAGGTTAGACTAAACGATCAAACTTTGATGGTTTCAAAGGTCTAAGTTAGACTAAACCAACCAAACCGATCGTTTTCACAGGTTTCAAAGGTCTAGGTTAGACTGAAACATCAAAACCGATCGTTTTTACAGGTTTCAAAGGTCTAGGTTAGACTGAACCATTAAAACCGGTCGTTTTTAATTGTCCAGGTTAGACTAAACCATCAAACTTTGATGGTTTCAAAGGTCTAAATTAGATTAAACCAACAAAACCGATCGTTTTTTTTTTTTTTCAGGTTTCAAAGGTTAGACTAAACCATCAAAACCGGTCGTTTTTACAGGTTTCAATGGTCAAGGTTAGAGTAAACCATCAAAACCGATCGTTTTACTGGTTTCAAAGGTTAGACTAAACCACCGGTTTTGATGGTATAGTCAAACCTTGACCTTCTAAATCTGTAAAAACAATCGGCTTTGTAGGTTTAGTTAGACCTAAGAAACCTTCAAAACGATTACTCTAAGTTTTAGTTGAAGTACCAATTACCAAAGTCTGGGCAATTTCTTGCTATTGTACATTAAGAATTCAAACTGGAGACTTGGAAAGCCCTTAAGGACTCTCAGGAATCCAATTTAAAATTAGGCTGATTTTGTGCTTTTCCGACGAAAAACTTGAGTTCAGAATTAACCTGTTTCGTCGTAAATATTAAAATTTCCTTTAACCAGAGATGTAAAACTTCCGGAAGGAGGCCCTTCCATTATTAATCAATTTATGATTGGTCTCTTCCCAAGTTTCAAGGCACTATTTTTCATCCCTCTAATTTCCACGTGATTAATAAAGGCTTTTTCTTTCAAGATTGATATTAATTACGTTCGTATTTATCAAAACTTTTTAATTAAAAATCACAAGATTGAAAAAAAAAATTTAAGCAACAAAAGGTAGGGGAGAAAAAGTGGTTTTGAAGGGAGGGCACTTTGCGGTAAACCAATATTGACCCCGAACCAACGATGTGGGCCCCAACGCAAACATCCCCCCTCCCCCATTGCCTCATCCCCCTCTTCACCTTCCGAAAAGCACCGATCTCCAAAAAGGGATTCTCCAAACGTCGGATAAACAATCCCGAGCGGAATAACAACGAGGAAAGGTGACACTTAATAGGCCCTTAAAAAAAGTCCCAGGGTTAAGGGTTAAAATCACATTGGGTCATGACTTAACATGCTTAATACATTTTCAGTCATAACCACTTCAAAAAAAGGATCCAATTTTAGTCTTCTTTTTCAGAATTCCATTTCGGAAAAACAGGATTCGTTTTAACATTCATATGAGCGAGGGACAAGTGATTTGTCACGTTGAGGTATGAAAATTTCTGAAACGGGATGACCCTGGCTTAGGCACACAAAAAAAAGCGGATTCATATTTCTCGATTTAGATCTTTTGTGACAAATTATGATAAGCTTTGAATTTTTAAAAACTTTTTATTTTTGCAGGTTTAGTTTAACAAAAACCTGTTCTTTATTATTGGAGTGTATCGAAGACCTAGAAACATGTTAAAAAGATCGGTTTTGATGGTTTAGTCTAACCTAGACCTTTGAAACCTGTAAAAACGATCGGTTTTGATGTTTTAGTCTAACCTAGACCTTTGAAACCCTAAAATTTTGATGGTTTAGTCTAACCTAGACCTTTGAAACCTCTAAAACCGATTGGTAATTTAGTCTAACCTAGACCTTTGAAATCTGTAAATACGATCGGTTTTAAAGGTCTAGGTTAGACTAAACCTTCAAAACCGATCGTTTTTATATATTTCAAAGGTCTAGGTTAGACTAAACCTTGTAAACCGATCGTTTATACAGGTTTCAAAGGAATCTAGACGTTCAAAACCGATCGTTTTTACATGTTTCGAAGGTCAAAGTCAGACAAAACCATCAAAAACTGATTGTTTTTACAGTTTTTAGTCAAATTTCAGAATTTCTAACTAGTTTCCTGCCTTTAATAGTTTTCAATGTCAAAAGTAGGGCTGAAAAAATTAATTGTACTAGTTTCGTGGTTCTAAAGTATACGAATAGGTGGTTTTTTCAGGTTTTAGTTTATACAACGTATTTCTTTCAGTGTTATGCCTTAGGAGAAGTACACACGCAATGACCCTTTTAAAATAAGGTAGAATGGCCTCTATTTTTCAACCTAGGTATACCCCATTATCGTAAATAGAAACGGTCATTTTAAACGTCCCATTGTACACACCCCGAAGGCGTCATGGCGTTTGTTTTTGTGTTTATTGGATTCTAAGCTATCCGAAAAAATGGTAAGGGGTGCAAAAAAACGTGACCCTGATAATGTAAGACTAAAAAGGTAAACGAGGGGTCATGTTTACCACCCCCGAAAAGGGAAGGTGGAGATGACGCGCCGGCGCTTTTTACCCCCCCCCCCTTTTTAGCTGAAGTGTTCTCTATGGAATTCCCTCGCCGGCTCAGTCAAGTCGCGAGTTCGAACCGGCCCAGTTGATTTCGCGTCGGATTTCAGACGTGACAGGTACAAAAAGATCGAAAAACGAATTTTCCCTTTTTCCTAATCTCAACTAAATATTTTACTACTTAATTGAATATAAATAAAGGCAAAATCTAAAATATAGAATACGGGATAAAACCTTAAAAATAAGCTGATAATGTTAAATAAGGGTTGAGTACATTCGGCAGAGGTAGTTGGTTTCGGGCCAAAATACTTGGAGGGTCGACCTGTGGGAGGTGCGTTGGCAAAATTCACCCCTGGACAAATTAAACGGACCAGAGAAGCGAACATGACCCTTCTGTGAGGACAAAAAAAAGGGTCCTGAACATCACCTGAAAGGAAAAAGGGCATTCCGATGCATTACGTTTCACCCTCCCAATTTCGAAAAGAAACAAACGAAAATCGCTTCAAAGCAATAGAAATTTCACTTTCTCCCATTCTAGAAATACACCAACAAAAACGAATCGTTTCTACGGGTTTAACATCTAGTAAACAAAAAAAAAAAAATTAAATTTCAACGGTCTTGATTAGTCTAAACCATCAAAACCGATCTTTTTTGATGATTTCAAAGGTCTAAGGTTAGGTAATCCTCTACAACCGATCGTTTTCACGAGTTATAATGGTCTAAATTAGCTAAACCTACAAAACCTTTCATTTTATCGGGTTTCAAAGGTCCTTATTAGTCTAAACCATCAAAAACCGATCGTTTTTTTATGATTTCAAAGGTCTAAGGTTAGATAAACTTTAACAACCGATCGTTTTCACGAGTTATAATGGTCTAAATTAGGCTAAACCTAGAAAACCTTTCATTTTTTCGTGTTTCAAAGGTCTAAGTATAGTTTAAACCACCAAAACCGATCTTTTTGACAAGTTTCAAAGGTCAAAAGTAAGTCGAATTCATCAAAACTGGTCGTTTTTACGAGTTTCAATGGTCTAAAGTTTAGGTAAACCTACATTTTTATCGGGCTTTAAAGGTCTATGATTAGCTTAAACCTTAAAAAACCGATTGTTTTTATGGTTTTCAAAGGTCTACATAACTAGGCGAAATTAAACTAGGTCTACATAACCATGTTTTTGCGGGTTTCAAAAGTCATAGATTAGACAAAACCTACAAAAACATTAGTTTTATCGAGTTTTATAGGTCTAAGGTTATTCTTAGCCATCAAAACCAATCTTTTTACGAGTTTCAAAGGTCAAATTAAGTATAATTCATCTAAACTGATCGTTCTTACGAATTTCAAAGGTCCAAATTAGTCTAAATCATCAAAACACATCGTTTATATGGTTTTTAAAGATCTAAGATTAAACTATACCTGATAAGAAATCGTTTCCACTAGTTTCAATGGTTCAAATTAGGCTAAACCTACAAAACCTTTAATTTTATCGGGTTTCAAAGGTCTAAAATTAGTTTAAATCATTAAAACCGATCGTTTTTGATGATTTCAAAAGTCCTATAAACCTCTACAATCTATCGTTTTCACGAAAATCGTTTTATTAGGTTTTAAAGGTCTAAGATTAGTTTAAACCATTAAAACTGATCGTTTTTGATGATTTCAAAGGTCCAAGATTAGATAAACCTCTACAACCGATCGTTTTCACGAGTTCTAATGGTCTAAATTAGGCCAAACCTACAAAACCTTTCATTTTTATCGGGTTTCAAAGGTCTAAGATTACTTTAAACCATCAAAACCGATCATTTTTGATGGTTTCAAAGGTCTAAGGTTATATTTACAATATAACCGATCGTATTTACCAAACTTAAATGTCTGAGGATATTAAGAAACTGCTTTTTACTAGTTTTAAAGAATTAGCGGAGTTCTCGGAATCGCTCTTTTTTCGGGTGGACGAAGGGAAAACTCGAACTTAACCCGAGCTTAAAATGATTAACTTTGTTTTAAAACAAGACGAAAGGACCCCCCCTTGTCCAGAATAGTCTTTGAGTAAATAAAAGGAACGAAGCTCACAAAAAAGGATGGAAAAAAGGGTCTTAAAAGTCCCCTTTGATATTTTTTAATTTCGTTGAACGACAAAAGGGTTCCGAAAAAATATTAAGATTAATTAATGTCAGTACTCTGAAAAGCCTTTCGTGATTTATGCCCGATCTGAAAAACGACGAAATCGTTTGGTCCTCTCGGGTTTTTTTCCGAGTTTTTTAATTTCCTGCTTAGGACAAAAGAAATAAAGAATAAAAAAAAGGAAAATAACGAGATAATTAATCGTATTAATGAAAAGAGTTTTTGGAATACAAAAGGTCGAAAACAATATGCAATTGTGAAAAGAAACGATTAAAAGCTTCGGAATCGAACTCGTTTACAGACAAAAAGGGCAAAAATATGAAATTCGAACTTTAAATTATTTATTGATAAAAGAAAAACCCTTTTTTCAGGTGAGATAGGCTTCCATCCTTAATCCTCCGATTTGAAAAAGTTAAGTTTCTTTTTGTACCTGTCGTAGATAGAAAAAACGCGATTTTTCTACAAACCATATCATCTATGAAACTTTGAATAAGACTGATATCAACGTGAAAATATCAAAGAGATATAAAGTCTGAAATGAGCATAAAGAGACTGGAATCATCGCGCTTCTCTGGCGGATAGTAAAACGCCATCGAATCTCAAAATAATTCAGTGAAATGTTGGAAGTTCTCGCGAGCGTTTCGCATTTTGCAGGTAAGAGTCTTTTTAAACATTATTTCCTTCATTTTACTCCTAATTTTTAAGGTTTTAAAGGTTTAGGTTAAACTATAATGTGAAGACCGATCTAGGTTAGACTAAACCTTCATAACCGATCGTTTATACTGGTTTCAAAGGTCTAGGTTGGGCTAAGCCATCATAACCGATCGTTTTTCCTGATTCAAAAGGTCTGGGTTAGACTAAACCTTCATAACCTATCGTTTATTCATGTTTCAAAGGATATTTTGGTATAAACCTTCAAAACCGATTGTTTTTCCTGACTACTAAGGTCTAGGTTGGACTAAACCTTCATAAATGATTGTTTTTGCTGGTTTCAAAGGTTGGTCTAAACCTTCAAAATTGATCGTTTTTCCTGATTCCAAAGGTGGAGGTTAGACTAAACCTTCATAACCGATAGTTTACACTGGTTTCAAAGGTCTGGGCTGGTCTAAACCTTCAAAACCGAACGTTTTTCCTGATTCCAAAGGTGTAGGTTAGACTAAACCTTCATGACCGATCGTTTATACAGGTTTCAAAGGTCTAGGTTGGGCTAAGCCTTCAAAACCGATCGTTTTTCCTGATTGCAAAGGTCTAGGTTAGACTAAACCTTCATTACCGATCGTTTATATTGGTTTTAAAGGTCTAGGTTGGTATAAACCTAGACCTTCATAACCGATCGTTTATATTGGTTTTAAAGGTCTAGGTTGGTATAAACCTAGACCTTCATAACCGATTGTTTATACTGGTTTCAAAGGTCTAGGTTGGGCTAAGCCATCATAACCGATCGTTTTTCCTGATTCAAAAGGTCTGGGTTAGACTAAACCTTCATAACCTATTGTTTATTCATGTTTCAAAGGATATTTTGGTATAAACCTTCATAACCGATTGTTTTTCCTGATTACTAAGGTCTAGGATAGACTAAACCTTCATAACTGATTGTTTTTACTGGTTTCAAAGGTTGGTCTAAACCTTCATAATTGATCGTTTTTCCTGATTCTAAAGGTGTAGGTTAGACTAAACCTTCATAACCGATAGTTTACACTGGTTTCAAAGGTCTGGGCTGGTCTAAACCTTCAAAACCGAACGTTTTTCCTGATTCCAAAGGTGTAGGTTAGACTAAACCTTCATGACCGATCGTTTATACAGGTTTCAAAGGTCTAGGTTGGGCTAAGCCTTCAAAACCGAACGTTTTTCCTGATTCCAAAGGTGTAGGTTAGACTAAACCTTCATAACCGATCGTTTATACTGGTTTTAAAGGTCTAGGTTGGTATAAACCTTCAAAACCGTTCGTTTTTCCTGATTCCAAAGGTCCAGGTTAGTCAAAACCTATAACCGATCGTTTATACTGGTTTCAAAGGTCTAGGTTGGGCTAAGCCATCATAACCGATCGTTTTTCCTGATTCAAAAGGTCTGGGTTAGACTAAACCTTCATAACCTATCGTTTATTCATGTTTCAAAGGATATTTTGGTATAAACCTTCAAAACCGATTGTTTTTCCTGATTACTAAGGTCTAGGATAGACTAAACCTTCATAACTGATTGTTTTTACTGGTTTCAAAGGTTGGTCTAAACCTTCAAAATTGATCGTTTTTCCTGATTCCAAAGGTGGAGGTTAGACTAAACCTTCATAACCGATAGTTTACACTGGTTTCAAAGGTCTGGGCTGGTCTAAACCTTCAAAACCGAACGTTTTTCCTGATTCCAAAGGTGTAGGTTAGACTAAACCTTCATGACCGATCGTTTATACAGGTTTCAAAGGTCTAGGTTGGGCTAAGCCTTCAAAACCTATCGTTTTTCCTGATTGCAAAGGTCTAGGTTAGACTAAACCTTCATTACCGATCGTTTATATTGGTTTTAAAGGTCTAGGTTGGTATAAACCTAGACCTTCATAACCGATCGTTTATATTGGTTTTAAAGGTCTAGGTTGGTATAAACCTTCAAAACCGTTCGTTTTTCCTGATTCCAAAGGTCTAGGTTAGTCTAAACCTTCATAACCGATCGTCTATACTGGTTTCAAAAGTCTAGGTTATACCAAATCATTAAAACCGTTCGTTTTATGATGTTTTTAAGCTCTTAGTTAGTTCAAACTATCAAAACCGGTCTATTAACATGATATTAAGGTTTAGCATAGGCTAAACCTATAGTGTTTACAGCATTTCAAAGGTCGAGGTTGCACTAAAACTTCAAAACCGATCGGTTTAACACGTTCCGAAGGTAAAGTTGATTTTGCGACCCTTAAATGAGACATATTTTTTAAATATTTTAACGTTTTAAAGTGAAAACTGAAGCCATTCTTGGATGTTTGGTATCATCTGAGTGGAGAAAAAGGGAAAGTTTGAAAATAACCGATCGGTGACCGAATAGAATGGGGCTGAGATGGCGGTTACTGAGCGAAGAGAAAGGGTGGGGGTAAAAGTTGTATAACTTGATTTAGTGGGTTTGAGAATTGGGGTTGATGTAGTGGTTGACAGCCTCGGGGACAAGTCGATAGAGTTCCCGAGAGCCCGGTTTGTCTTTTCGCCAACCTCCCCCCCTCCTCCACCCTTTTGTACTTTTACGAAACCGTACTAAAACAAACCGATCCTTTTAGTATCCCTTCTTAAACGTTCAAATTTTTAAAAAATATGCCTTTTATCTCGTTTTTTCTTATCTTTTTTCTTTATTGCGGAGCTCGTCAAAACCCGGAGCGATAAAAAGCGGAAAAATGGCGTCTCCTATCAAAAGTGAAAGGTTTTTAACTTTTTGCGGTTTTAACGTTTACAGGGGGATCAACTTAAATCAGCTTAAAGTACCAGGAAAACCCTTAAATTCCCCTTTCCCTACTCGAAAATTTCCAAGCTAAGTTTAATCGCTTTTAACTTTTTTCCTGACCATAAACTAATTAGCTTTTCACATAAAATATTAACATCCGTCAAGTTAGAATATAATTTAAACCTTTTAACGTCGTAATTTATCCGTTAATAACAAAAAACACAAAATTAGGTTTTTTTAGGGCGCCCTACTCGAAAAAGAAAACACTGATCCTTTACTTAGATCTTTTAAGTATACAAAACGTTTATTAGCGTTCTAAATTGGAGTTGTGGGCAAGTTTTAAAGTGTGGAAGGGACTTAACGGGAAGTTTATCCGACGCCCCCGCTCCCCTTTTAACTTTTCTTTCGCCCCCATGGCAAGCGGAGCGGATTCAAATGAAACGAGATAAAAGAAAAAGGGACCTTGTTTCCCCAAAAACTACTTTATGATGAATTTTCTACTTTAAATTTTCTTTCTTCATCTCGTTTCTGTGGTTAGAAACAACCCTCATTGAAGAAAACTGAAGAAAAGAAACTAGAAAAAAAATTTTAAATTAAGTTTTAAGCTCATTGGTTACAGAAAGGCACGACGAAAAAAGCATTTTTACTTGTTTTTGAGGTATAAGATTAGACAAAACCTTCAAAACCAATCTGGTTTTCAAAGGCAGGTAACACGTTTCATAGGTCTAAGTTAGACTAAACTATCAGAACCGATCGTTTTTACAAGTTTCAAAGGTCTAGGATAGACTAAGCCATCAAAACCAATCGTTTTTACAGGTTTCAAAGGTCTAGGTTAGACTAAACCATCAGAACCGATCGTTTTTACAAGTTTCAAAGGTCTAGGATAGACTAAACCATAAAAACCGATCGTTTTTACAGGTTTCAAAGGTCTAGGTTAGACTAAACCATCAAAACCGATCGTTTTTACAGGTTTCAAAGGTCTAGGTTAGACTAAACCATCAAAACCGGTCGTGTTTAAAGGTCTAGGTTAGACTAAACCATCAAAACCGATCGTTTTTACCAGTTTCAAAGGTCTAGGTCAGACTAAACCATCAAAACCGATCGTTTTTACAGGTTTCAAAGGTCTAGGTTAGACTAAACCATCAGAACCGATCGTTTTTACAAGTTTCAAAGGTCTAGGATAGACTAAACCATAAAAACCGATCGTTTTTACAGGTTTCAAAGGTCTAGGTTAGACTAAACCATCAGAACCGATCGTTTTTACAAGTTTCAAAGGTCTAGGATAGACTAAACCATAAAAACCGATCGTTTTTACAGGTTTCAAAGGTCTAGGTTAGACTAAACCATCAAAACCGATCGTTTTTACAAGTTTCAAAGGTCTAGGATAGACTAAACCATAAAAACCGATCGTTTTTACAGGTTTCAAAGGTCTAGGATAGACTAAACCATAAAAACCGATCGTTTTTACAGGTTTCAAAGGTCTAGGTTAGACTAAACCATCAGAACCGATCGTTTTTACAAGTTTCAAAGGTCTAGGATAGACTTAACCATCAAAACCGATCGTTTTTACAGGTTTCAAAGGTCTAGGATAGACTAAACCATAAAAACCGATCGTTTTTACAAGTTTCAAAGGTCTAGGATAGACTAAACCATAAAAACCGATCGTTTTTACAAGTTTCAAAGGTCTAGGATAGACTAAACCATAAAAACCGATCGTTTTTATAGGTTTCAAAGGCCTAGGTTAGACTAAACCATCAAAACCGATCGTTTTTACAAGTTTCAAAGGTCTAGGATAGACTAAACCATAAAAACCGATCGTTTTTATAGGTTTCAAAGGTCTAGGTTGGACTCAACCATCAAAACCGATCGGTTTTACAGGTTTCAAAGGTCTAGGTTAGACTAAACCATCAAAACCGATCGTTTTTACAAGTTTCAAAGGTCTAGTATAGACTAAACCATAAAAACCGATCGTTTTTACAGGTTTCAAAGGTCTAGGTTGGACTCAACCATCAAAACCGTTAGGTTTTACAGGTTTCAAAGGTCTAGGTTAGACTAAACCATCAAAACCGATCGTTTTTACAAGTTTCAAAGGTCTAGGATAGACTAAACCACAAAAACCAATCGTTTTTACAGGTTTCAAACGTCCAGGTTAGAATAAACCATCGGAACCGATCGTTTTTACAAGTTTCAAAGGTCTAGGATAGACTAAACCATAAAAACCGATCGTTTTTACAGGTTTCAAAGGTCTAGGTTAGACTAAACTATCTGAACCGATCGTTTTTACAAAATTCAAAGGTTAGACTAAACCATCTTTAATCACTTTAGTCTAATGTTAGACCTCCAAAACTATAAAAAACGATCGGTTCTGCAGATATTGTCTAATTTTAGACTTCGAAAACCCGTAAAAAGTTAGGTTTTACATGAAAAGATGACCACTAAGGGGATAATGAGTGATGAGTAGAGCTTAGGGAAGTATCCTAAAGGGCTCCCCTTGCCAAGGATGATCTCTGAATTCTTGACTAGAACTTAACCTATGACTGGGTTAGTCGCCCTTGAGATTTCGAGGTCGTCGACGATTTTACGGCCCTTTGAAACGGCGAAAATCCTTCAATTCCTCCGATCGAGCAGGGCCGTTAAACACGTACGTGGGAAGGATTAATCCGGAAGATTAGAGGATGAATCGGTGACAAACCGAGCAGGTAAAATCCAGCCCTTCCCATCCAATTTATTCCTTTTAATAAAGCGATAAATCTCGACAACTCCCCGGACCGTTTGTCCTTTTATTTCTTTTAATTTAGCGGACAATAAAGCAACTATTTTCATGAACAAAATAGGAATCCCAAACCCAGTAAAATATTTTTCTCTCTCCATTTTTTCGTTGTTCGTTTTATAATGGAGCATTGTTTAAAAAAAAGCTTTAAATCCCACCGAATGCTGTTCATGGCGTTTATATGAGGACTCTTGTTTAGGTTATTGTGTTTAATACTTCTTTTTTGAACTTTTTTTTGTATTTTTCTTGTTTTGTCATTCCTTGGGCTTCTCAAAGTTCGAAAAATATTATTTTCTATATGGAAGACCGTTAAGTTCTTTATTGTAGGCAAAAACATCTCATGTATAGGGCTGCAAAATAAGTTTAAGAGACATTTTCGTTTGCCAACTGTCGCGATTGTGATGTCTTAGATAAAATCTGCTTTGTTCTGCTACACCTATGAAACTCATAAAAACAATCGGTTATGAAGGTTTCGTCTAACCTGGACCTTTGAAACCAGTAAAACGATCGGTTTTGATGGTTTAGTCTAATCTAGACCTTTGAAACCTGTGAAGCCGATCATTTCTGATGGTTTAGTCTTACTAAGACCTACGAAACCTGTAAAAACGATCGGTTTAGTCTTACTTCGACCTTTAAAACCGGTAAAAACGATCGGTTTTCACGATTTAATCTTACCTAGACCTTTGAAACCTGTAAAAACGATCGGTTTTCACGATTTAATCGTACCTAAACCTTTGAAACCGGTAAAAACGATCGGTTTGGATGGTTTAGTCTAACTTAGACCTTTGAAACCGGTTAAAACGATTGGTTTTGATGGTTTAGTCTAACTTAGACCTTTGAAACCTGTAAAGCCGATCATTTCTGATGGTTTAGTCTAACTTAGACCTACAAAACACGTAAAAACTATAGGTTTGGATGGTTCAGTCTAACCTAGACCTTTGGAACCGGTAAAGCCGATCATTTCTGATGGTTTAGTCTTACTAAGACCTACGAAACCGGTAAAAACGATCGGTTTAGTCTAACTTTGACCTTTGAAACCGGTAAAAACGATCAGTTTTGATGGTTTAGTCTAACCTAGACCTTTGAAACCTGTGAAGCCGATCATTTCTGATGGTTTAGTCTTACTAAGACCTACGAAACCTGTAAAAACGATCGGTTTAGTCTTACTTCGACCTTTAAAACCGGTAAAAACGATCGGTTTTCACGATTTAATCTTACCTAGACCTTTGAAACCTGTAAAAACGATCGGTTTTCACGATTTAATCGTACCTAAACCTTTGAAACCGGTAAAAACGATCGGTTTGGATGGTTTAGTCTAACTTAGACCTTTGAAACCGGTTAAAACGATTGGTTTTGATGGTTTAGTCTAACTTAGACCTTTGAAACCTGTAAAGCCGATCATTTCTGATGGTTTAGTCTAACTTAGACCTACAAAACACGTAAAAACTATAGGTTTGGATGGTTCAGTCTAACCTAGACCTTTGGAACCGGTAAAGCCGATCATTTCTGATGGTTTAGTCTTACTAAGACCTACGAAACCGGTAAAAACGATCGGTTTAGTCTAACTTGGACCTTTGAAACCGGTAAAAACGATCGGTTTTGATGGTTTAGTCTAACCTAGACCTTTGAAACCTGTAAAGCCGATCATTTCTGATGGTTTGGTCTTACAACGACCTACGAAACCTGTAAAGACGATCAGTTTAGTCTTACTTCGACCTTTAAAACCGGTATAAACGATCGGTTTTCACGATTTAATCTTACCTAGACCTTTGAAACCTGTAAAAACGATCGGTTTTCACGATTTAATCTTACCTAGACCTTTGAAAACTGTAAAAACGATCGGTTTTCACGATTTAATCGTACCTAGACCTTCGAAACCGGTAAAAACGATCGGTTTTGATGGTTTAGTCTAACTTAGACCTTTGAAACCTGTAAAGCCGATCATTTCTGATGGTTTAGTCTAACTTAGACCTACGAAACTCGTAAAAACTATAGGTTTGGATGGTTCAGTCTAACCTAGACCTTTGAAACCGGTAAAAACGATCGGTTTTGATGGTTTAGCCTAACTTGGACCTTTGAAACCTGTAAAACGTCCATCGTCCGAAGCCTACCTTCAAAAACTCAGAAAATCATCCAAAAAAAATATCTGAAGTAAATAAGATTGGTGACATTTTTCCGTTCGGTTTGAGAGGAGGACGTTTCTGTCGGGTCATTCTGAACAGGAAATGAGAAATTGCCGTTCTCCGATTGCCCCCCCCCCTTCGACAAATCGACATTTCATTATCCCATTCCATCAGAAAAATTAGTTTTCAATTATAATAACACACACAAAAAAAATTTAATTAGGCACCAATGAATAAAAAATCCTTATTTAACAAGTCCCATTCATATTTTATATTTCAATTACATATTTTTGTCTAATTAAAATATTCGCGTTATGTATGATTTTCAAGTGGAACCTTTTTTTTTCTTTGATTAGGCCATGAAGGAGGTTTTTTTCAGGTCAGCGGTTGCGTAGGTCGTCTCTGCCAAAGAAAAGGGTTTTTTTACAACCTGTTTTTCTCTGTAATTTATTGCGAGTATCTCAACCGTGTATTTTTTATAGCGTTGGACATTTTTTGGGTCTTCCTCATGTGTTTTCAAATCCCATTAACAGTCCCGGAAGTAATAATTATAGGATGGAAGCCCCGGAGGGGTTGGGTAAAGTGGGAGGGGGTGATTTGTAGTTACCTCGTTACCTTATTTGAGGTCCGCGGGAGGTAATTTGTAGCCGGGCCCGTCCCGTGGTCTCATTTGCCACCCCCCCCCTTCGTTTCGATCTCCCAGAGCCGCCGAAAGGGGTCAGCTGTATCGGTAATTGATTTTAATTAAAGGGCCTAATTGTTAATAATTTACCTTTCGCCGACCAAGCTATTTCTTCACGACTTGTTACAAATCGTTCTACGCCCTCAACGTTTTCCCTTCGATAATCATTCAACCTCAAACCCATTACATCGCAAAAACGGACTTTTTTTTTGCTTCCTAAATCCAAAATCGAGAAAACTTAAAAACAAATACAGATCTACACTGTCTTTGGTCTTCAAAAACTGAAAAAACCCATTTTCTCGTCGATTTACTTAAAATAGAGGATTAGCCTCATCCCAGACCTTGAATACATTTAAAAACCGTTGATTTTGAAAGTTTGGAATACTTTTAGATCTCAAATCATCAAAAACGATCGGTTTCTACGGTTTATTCTGATCTTATACAATAAAAACCAGTAAAAATGATCGGTTTTGAAGGTTAAGTCTAACCTTGGAAATTAAAAACCAGTATAAACGATCGGTTTTGAACGTTTTGTCTAATCTTAGACCTTTAAAACAAGTAAAAACGATCGGTTTTGATGGTTCAGTCTAATCTTAGACCTTTAAAACAAGTAAAAACGATCGGTTTTGATGGTTCAGTCTAATCTGAGACCTTTAATACCTGTAAAAACGATCAGTTTTGAAGGTTCAGTCTAACCTAAGAAATTAAAAACCCGTAAAAAACTATCGGTTTTGATGGTTTAGTATAATCTTAGACCTTGAAAACCTGTAAAAACGATCGGTTTTGAATGTGTTGTCTAATCTTAGACCTTAAAAACCAGTAAAAACGATCGGTGTTGATGGTTTAGTCTAATCTTAGACCTTTAAAACCAGTAAAAACGATCGGCTTTGATGGTTTAGTCTAATCTTGGATCTTTAAATTTTCAATGGTTTTCAAGGTCTTATATTAGACTAAACGATCAAAACCGATCATTTTTACTAGTTTTCAAGGTCTAAAATTGGAGTGAAGTGACTAAACATCCAAAACCGACCATTATCAATGGTTTCCAAGGTCTAAGATTAGATTAAGCCTTCAAAACCTATCGTTTTCAATGTCTAATTATTGGACTATACTTTTATAATCCATAGTTTTCACTGGTTTTCAAGGTGTAAGATTGGACCAAACTTTGAAAACCGATCGTTTTTACTGGTTTTCAAGGTCTAAGATTAGACGAAACTTTAAAAACCGATCGTTTTCAATGGTTTTTAAGTCCGCATTAGAAAAAAAGACGATGAAAAACGAACATCCATTATTTTCTCGTTTAATTGCGGGTTTCGGGGTGGACAAAACGCCTTCCGAGCCGAAACGTCAACCGTGAAATTTACGGGCATCCGTCTAATCGGACTTTATAGCGAAGAGTCATTAATTTGGGCCGGAATTTGGCTATAAAAAGGATGGTTTTAGCCCAGAAAATATGAAAACGATATAGAGACGAATTCGATATTCTAAGCCTGCACCATTAAAGAGGTTTTTTTTATCATAAATCAAAGGTATAAATCAAAAGTTCCATATTTTATTTACAAAAAAGGCTTTTTTTTTAACCCTCTAAAAAAATGAACGCCCTCCCACGTAATATGAAAACAAAGTATGTTATTTTTTTCCTCAGAATACAAGTCTCTAGAGATCAGATAAGGAAAATAGTCACGTCCGGAGTGTTTTCACTGACCGGGAAAATGGGGAAAAAATATTCTAAAGCCTCCGACCGTGTTATCAGCAGTTTATTATCCGAATCTTTTATTATCATCTAAACAAAGAAAAAACAAAATAACGTCAAAAATTCTAGATGATAATAATAAATAAAATATCTTCTTTCATAACGGAAATCCGCAAAAAGTTGACATTCAAGTTAACGAAAGTTTATTAAAAAATATACAATTAGATTAAACCTTCAAAACCGATATTTTTTAAAGGTTTTCAAGGTCTAATATTGAACTAAACCTTCAGAACCGATCTTTCTTCTGGTTTTCAAGGTCTAATATTGAACTAAACCTTCAGAACCGATCTTTCTTCTGGTTTTCAAGGTCTAATATTACAAAAAAGATTCAAAACCGTTCGTTTTTAGAGGTTTCAAAGGTCTCAGATTAGTCTAAACCATCAAAACCGATAGGTTTTACTGGTTTTAAAGGTCTAAGATTAGACTAAACCATCATAACCGATCGTTTTGACTGGTTTTAAAGGACTAAGATTAGAAGTAACATTCAAAACCGATCGTTTATACTGGTTTTTAATTTCCTAGTTTAGACTTAAAACCGATATTTTTTACTTGTTTTAAAGGTCTGATATACCTTCAAAATATATACCCTCAAAACAGATCTTTTCTTCTGGTTTTCAAGGTCTCGGTTCGGACTAAACCTTCAAAACCTATCTTTCTTCTGGTTTTCAAGGTCTAATATTGGACTAAACCTTTAAAACTTATAGTTTTTACTGGTTTTCGAAATCTAAGATTAGATTAAACCTTCAAAACCGATATTTTTTTACTGGTTTTCATGGTCTAATATTGAACTAAACCTTCAGAACCGATCTTTCTTCTGGTTTTCAAGGTCTAATATTGAACTAAACCTTCAGAACCGATCTTTCTTCTGGTTTTCAAGGTCTAATATTACAAAAAAGATTCAAAACCGTTCGTTTTTAGAGGTTTCAAAGGTCTCAGATTAGTCTAAACCATCAAAACCGATAGGTTTTACTGGTTTTAAAGGTCTAAGATTAGACTAAACCATCATAACCGATCGTTTTGACTGGTTTTAAAGGTCTAAGATTAGAAGTAACATTCAAAACCGATCGTTTATACTGGTTTTTAATTTCCTAGTTTAGACTTAAAACCGATATTTTTTACTTGTTTTAAAGGTCTGATATACCTTCAAAATATATACCCTCAAAACAGATCTTTTCTTCTGGTTTTCAAGGTCTCGGTTCGGACTAAACCTTCAAAACCTATCTTTCTTCTGGTTTTCAAGGTCTAATATTGGACTAAACCTTTAAAACTTATAGTTTTTACTGGTTTTCGAAATCTAAGATTAGATTAAACCTTCAAAACCGATATTTTTTTACTGGTTTTCATGGTCTAATATTGAACTAAACCTTCAGAACCGATCTTTCTTCTTGTTTTTAAGGT